>JAZGTI010002546.1:13922-35763 GCA_036877585.1 Botia kubotai | reverse complement strand
CGAGAGAGAGCGAGAGAGAGAGAGAGCGAGAGCGCGAGAGAGAGAGAGAGAGAGAGAGAGAGAGAGAGAGACTTGCTGTCACACAAACTTGAGTAATGGCAGAGCTGTGGCTTTGCAGTAAAATGCTACATCACTTTTTTAGGGCTAATGAAAAGCGACGTCCATCAATGTAGACACTGACTGCAGTCTCACCACAACAACACACTACATGACTGGAGCTCCACACAACTACATTATTACACATGTTCATGGTAAACAGCTGTGGGTAAATGTGGCTCATAATGACATACTGTTAACATGGTGTATATTTCAGAACATCATGTTTCTTGTCATAAAACATTTCTATTGTGGGTGGGAATCCGATTATGGGCTGAAAATAAACATGTCAACATCATGTCAGAAGAGGCTCATAATTCTCACCATTGAAGTCTGTATTTACGGTGAACACTTTGCAGTAATCGCAAAAACTAAGCAACCCTCCTCATGCTAGCTTCATGAGTTTAGCAGAGGCAAACACACAAGCAGGTGGTGACCTCCACCAGCACACAGCTGGTCTGGGGCTTTACCACCACCACTTCTACACTGGTGCCATAAATCTGTCCAAAGCTGTCAGACTGGCAACTGCTCATTTTAGGGTTATTGTCCCATTCTGTCCAAGCTAGCAAAGCTCTTATGGGGGATGTCATAAACAGATTTTAGGATTGGGTTACAGGCACCCCCACCAGTCTTTACTGCTAGAAGACATAAGCTTCAGATCTGGCCGATGATTGTGTGCTTAACACCATATAAAATTAAGCACAGGTTAAAGGAAGCATAGAGTCAGACACCAACAGAATCAAAAAACAGAAGTTTGTTATGTGTAAACAGGCAGAGGTATCAGCATGAGCTCCTGCTTCCCTCACTTGTCATAAACACTGAAGTTTCTTTCATGGTCTCGTTTGCAGGGATTAAAGAAATTCTCAGCTATTCACTCTCTCCATTCTCATCAGGTGTCATAAAAGCATCAATCTCTTTCAGCACTTGCCCTCCAGCTAATAAAACAGCCCACTTTATAAGCTGCTCTCTTACTGGAGCTAAATGAACCTTCACTGACACTTTAAAAAAATATTCCAGCACAGATCTATTTGAACTATATCATCAGTGACCAGCGACATGAGGCTGATTTAGAATGAGCTTGATGCAATACAATCTACAGCACCCATGAACTTACACTGGTACAACATCAGCGCTTTAGTTTTAAACCAAACCTTGACAACCCAAATAAAGCTCTCTGAGCAGATAGCAGATTTCCTGTCCTGGACAGCGAGGTGTAGCAATGGGCAGGACTGATTCCTGCACTCAGATGAGGCCTTAGACACCCACCAGGTTTATTGGATCTCCTCTAACTCCAGAGCTCCATTACCACAACCCACTCAGAGCCTGTCTCAACCTCTGCTTGACGTCACAGGAAATCTCCACTAATGGCCAACTAGAACCTACATACAAGGAACTCATTAAAACACATTACCAATAACATGAAATAACAGTTATGAAGTCTTGAATCTGGTTTTACCTCCCATAAACTCCCATAAACTCTCTTTCACCAGAAGCTTAAAGACATCAGAGGTTTATACACATCACTGACATAGATCATCATCATCTATCAGAGGTGGAAATATTCTTTAGCAATCTTAAAAACAGAACTATCACAATGAGAAGTTCACTTACGTCTGATCTGGTGAACATGTTGTCCGAGTCATTTGGGTCCAGCACATCCTGAAAGGGAGGTAATGCTGGCAGTTTTCTTCTGTCTGATGCTTCAGGATTCTGGAACTTACTATGCCGGATGTGTGGCTTATCTTTCAGAATCTTTTTCTCTGAGTGATGGTGCTGCAGCACTGGCAGTTTTTGAGAGTTTTCTGAGAAACTGCTTTTCTGTTTTTTGGTAACATGGGCTTCACTGTCCAAACTGGAGCGGCGTTTATTTTGTCCCCAGCGTGAGAGACTGACGTCTGATGAGCGCTGCTGCTTAAACGTGGCTGTGGGTTCTTTAAAGCCCATCTGAGGAGCAGCGTGATCTTCCTGAAGTGGTTGATTCTCTTTGGGTTTTTTGACATCTTTAGAGAGTTTTCCAGAGTCCTTGTTGAAATCTCTGAAGGCACTTTTGGACTCTTTGGAAGGCTTGTCCTTATGCTCCTTGGACGCTTTATGGAGTTTGAACGAACTGCTGCTAATGTTGTTTGCTGTAGTAAGAGCACTGCTGTTCTTGGACCCATCCTATCACCACAACACACAATACTTATAAAGATATACAAGACAAAGATTCACAATCATTACAAAGCAGTACTCTGGTTACATCACCACACTACTGAACAATGCCAAAATCTATGTACAATGGTTTTTACATGGTGCATGTGTGTGCATTTGTTCAGAAACGCTGTCAGAGGGGATCATGCATGACAATCAGACTTTTACATTAAAAACGTCTGTCATAAAATCTAATTAGGTAAAGAATCGGGGAGATGAAGTGCAGTCTGTCGTTTTTGTTTTGCTGAAGCGATCAGTGTAATAGTGCGGAGGAGACTGATGCCGGACGACCCCTGACCTGTCACTGATCAATCATGCACGGACATGTTTGAATTTGGAAGTGTTTCCATGTGCTCTGGGACTCTCGTAACTTCACTGTAAGAGCTAGTGCACATTACAAGCCATTTAACAGCTAAGTTATGTGGCTAGTGATAAGATAATGTGGTTTAACAGATGCTGGGATAAGCTACAGCGTTTGAGGTGTCATGCACAAAATTCCTGGAAACAAAGATTATCCCTATCCCTAAAACTCATAAAAATGGGATCTCAGATTGAATAGAGTAAAAATGCTGGAAAACTGCAAACATTTTATACTGGGATGTTGTACATAGATTGAGACACCCAGTTAGCAGGATTACATCACTGGAATGTTAGCATGTGCTTTCTCAACAGCCAAGAATTGATTGACTTAAGCCAACAATCCTTGGAAATAAATGCCTCTAACAACTTTCAACATGCCAAACACGCGGAATAAAGGAACTCAGAATTCAATGCCTGTCATGCAAAGTTTTTCCAGAAGTAAAGTACTGAAATGTGGGATCGCCGTTCACCTTTGACCCTGGAAAAGACTTGCTCTTTTTTACATCAGAGAAGGTCGATGTTAATGAGCTGCTGGGTAAAGTGGGCAGTTTCAGATGCTGACCGAACAGAGAAGTGGAGCCCTCCTGCAGTACCATCACCTGCCAGATAAGAGAAGATGTGTGTGTCACCTGCATAAAGGCAGGATTATTCAAAGTTCTCAAAAACACATTTTAAAATCGTCACCCTTGCTGTACCTATTAAAAGTTTATTTTCATTTACATTTCTCTCGAAACAACATTCTTTGTGTTTGCCACTAATGACACACATGCGCAAGTGAGGTTAAAGCTACAGAGGGCTGGAGTTCTGAGTAAATAACGACCTTCTTCTTATTCCTCACACAAATCTATTGTATAAACTACTTTTAGTTTAATGGTCATTTCTGTCATTTTTGAGCTTGATAAGTCCAGCAATCATTTACTTTGCACGGTCTAGAAAAGAGCCAACTAACAGAGGTTTCACATGAGAGAAGAATGATGCATTTTCCAACATTAAAGAATAGACAATTCTGAATGAATGTACTGAGTGTGCTGTTTGTTCCTACTTTAGATTCTTCTGAGGTTCTTTTGTGAGGGTCCCGTTGCTGTGAAGAGAAAGGAAGCACAACAATCACAGTTTGTGTATAGTGAAAAAGTAATGTTTGTGTTTAGGTGATTTTAGCTCCCTGCGCACACACACACGCTACCCATTTAGGCAAAAGGCACTTTGCTTACTCTTGGCCTGATTTAATAACAGAATGCTCTTTAACAGCCAAAACAATCATGTAAATTAAAAAGGATCTCTCTCAGTCTCCACCTAGCTAAATTGATATTGCTCCAGTTAATGGTTTTCTCTTAATTAAAACAACTTCCCGCACAACTGCCCTGCTTGCCAATAAACTTCTTTCATTCCAGGCTCTCCTCATCTGTAAGGCAGTCCAGCACCGAAGGAGATGGTGTCATATGGTGTCCATTAAACATTACAATTACTGGAATGAGGCAAGAGAGGATGAACTAAATCTACAGAGCCGGCCCTCATTTCTTTGAATATGTCATGGGGACGAAAGTTCCAATGAATGACTCGTCCACTCACTGGTGGATCTTCAACATGCGTCCAAGATCAAAACATAAAGTCATAAGAAAGCAGATTCCTCTGGCACTGAGCCAAGAACAAGCCATGTTTCATGTGGTGACAGATGGTCGAGTTAAGACTAGCCCAATCCTGTAAAGTTACTTATTGTCTTGGCTGATGGGAACAGTACTTCCATTGGAACAGACTGACAGACAGTTGCTTTGATCTCTGTTTGTTGGGATAAGCACAAACAAGCAGCCTATCATGATGTCATAGCATTTTTACCTGTGAATTTAAACCCACCACAGGCTGACTAGTCGCTTCTTCTACAGAAACACCTTTGAGATCACTCAACATTATATACTCACAAAACAGTAAAAGTGACGTGACCAATCACAACCTGCCCTTCCTGTTGCTGTGGTTAGCCACGCCCACTCTCAGTCCATACGTACCCCTCCGGCCTTGAGCAGTTTCCTGCGAAACTCTTCAGTAGGGTTGTTGAAAGTGAGCTTTTCACAGCGCAGATGATTGACAGGTGGGTGGCCTTCCAAGTGCAAGAACAAATCGTAATCAAATCGCACTTTTTTTGGTTCTTCCTGGTAAAAAGTGACGTAAATATAATATTTAGTGCATGCAAATTAGACACAAAGAGCTATTTGAATCTGCTTGATTACGCATAAAGCTTTTAATGAACTAATTCCTTCAATAAAAAGACAACCAGAACAGAATACCTTATTTTTAAAGTAAACTTCAATTGGCAAGATAAAGCCAGCATATCCAGACTCTTCTACTTTATATGGTGGATCCTTACAAACTGTGTGTGAGAGAGAGAGAGAGAGAGAGAGAGAGAGAGAGAGGGAGAGAGGGAGAGAGGGAGAGAGGGAGAGAGGGAGAGAGATAATATAACGTTAAAAAAACCATTTTTTGTTGCGATGAAAAACTCTGTGAATTGTCTAGTGGTTCACCATCACGCTCTACATAATGGAAGACTGTTGGTATTAAAATGAAACCATACAGCACAAGTAACCTTCAATGCAATGAAAACTGTAGAGGGAAATGCAGATGCAGCACGAGGAAACATTTCATGTCTCTCAAGAGAAGCGATTAGTGTTTAGACTTGCAGTTTAAATGAGCCGATCTTCCCTGATTAACTCTATTTTTTCAAACTCTTTATGGGCCACATTCAACACGTACGTTTCTTGTTATTTTTATTTACAATAAATATTCTTATTCAGAAATATTATTGCTCTGTAAATCTAACAGCAATGCATTTCCTGTACCACAAAGTCTGAAGTATTTTAGAAGTCAGGATCAGACAAATTGTTCATGTACCAAAACATAAAATCTCATTCAGAGTATGTGCTCTGACATTCTGTGTGTGTTACAGTGACATCTGTTGTTCCCCAGCTCTATTTTCCTCTCTCTCTCTTTCTTTCTCAGAAACACACACACGGTTTATGAGGACTCTCCATAGACGTAATGGTTTTTATACAGTACAAAACAGTAGACAGACAGACACACAGACAGACACACACACAGACAGACAGACACACACACAGACAGACACACACACAGACAGACACACACACACACACACATAGAAGGTTATAGACAAAACATCAAGCTTGGTCCCAATTAGCCACTTCAGGGTAAACAGCCAGTGGTTGAGGTCAGGTGACTCCACATGGGAACACCTGTTTATCTCACTGTCTAACTCCCAAAAGAGCTTCTTAACAGCACCACCAATTAGTCAACATGTACTGTTGTGTGTTTGTGGATACAAGGACACCTGCAAACAGCCTGAGAAAAGAGAAACCCTCTCCTCATTGTTCTGACAGTTACATAAATCCACACAATGTTCATTGACTGCAGGTATTGTCTCCAATAAAGCCATCATAGGGCTCTGAACAGAGGGCTCTCTAAACTGACCAAAGAAACAGTTTTGCTCTTTAATGAATGCAGTCAACAATCTGCTCTCCCCCTCTACATGAAACATCAAAAATACACATGCAACTAAAAAAAAAAAAAGTTACAATTAATATTAAAAGAGAACACCACATTACACATCTAATGTTTTTACTCCTCAATGCCGGTGAAACATGGGCTTCAATCAAACAGTGATTATTTGGCTCTTGATGGGAATACTCATGTACTGAGAGAGCTCAATTACTCTCACCATTCTCAGGTTACATAGCAACCAAACCCCTCCCCTCAGGCTGTGATGATTCAAACGGCTAGACGATGGCTGACCTCAGTCCTCAAGTCACCGGATCCCAAAACATCACCAACTATACAAATACAGCAGAGATTGATTGTGGTGCCAGGTCATGTTCAGGTCTATTCTAGTGCAGTGCATTGTGGGATCAGTAAGAATATTGTGGGATGTTCTGCTGATAAACTGCTGTTAGAGTGACTTCACGCATCACTCTCTGACTTGGCCTCTGGTAGGAATTTGGGACGACTTGTTTGTCCAAACAATCAAATCATTATTTGTGCAATTCCATTTTGTGCCAGTAGTGGTGCAGAAAGCGTGCAATCCAATTTCGTAAAAAATGCTGTAAATTAAACAACACACAACCACAGTCCAAATAAACACCACAGTCCAAGGCACCAACTATTTTAAAAGTCTTCTCTAAAACTTCCTGGATTTCCCAAGAAACTAAATATGGATTACCTAAGCAAAGTACGAAATGAAATGCTCTTGTACAATTTGGCAACTAGAAAAATTCTAAACATTTCCAAACCCTTAGTTGGCACTTTTACCCCCCAAGACACCTCCATCTATCTGCTGACTAACTTGTAAGATGTAACTGGTGCTGGGGTTTAGTTAGGAATGGGATGGGTGACAGTGACCAGAGCAGATCCACTTTCAGTGAATAGAAATTAGAAGTGAACTTGGAATATGTCTGCTTGTTATCTGGCCTCTCAATCTTTTGCTTAAGTTGAAAAGGTCGGTTTTACTCCTGAAAGGGGGGGGGATGGGGGGGGGGTCAAGACACACAGTGCACAATGCACTCATTGACCTACAACAGGAACCTGGCCAACAGCTACAACAGAACCAAAACAGGCCATGAACTCCACACAAACACACACATGGCATGCCAATCATAGAACAATGCCAGTCAGAATGCTTTAGCCTAACCCTGAGACTGACACTCAACCACTGTAAACTGGAGAAAAACATTTCAACTAAAAAGGAAAACTGGCTAAACAGCTAGCCCAGTTGATAATTAAAGCACTTTATAGTTGGTGTAATACTTTAACCTGGTTTATAGAAACAAAGTTTATGTCAGTGTAATAGTTTAAACTTCATTACTGTAAACCAGGTTATGTCAGTGTAATAGTTTAACCTGGTTTACAGTAATTGAAGAATTTTTAATGCATGCAATGAAACACCCTAAACACAAATGATATTTCTTTGAACATGCAGCTATTCTAGCAGTGAGAGCTTGTGAGAAATTAATTCCACTCCACTGCTTAGATTACAATCTTATATCTGACCCAAAGAATGCACAGTAGGACGTACGTCAGCAGTATAAACAAACTGAGGCCTAAAGCATGACGTTCCTATTTCATGCTGATAAACATAATTATAAGCCAGAAATTATTAACAGGGATTTATTGCTGAGAATCAAATTAGTGCATAAGTAATATTGTAACTTCTGCACAGTACATACTGTATGCACACAGCTGATGTGCCAAAATCCAGCAAGCTGTCTATCTACTGTACTGAATTGTATCTGATGCAGGCACACTTCTGCACAGAGTGTTCACTTAGTTAGAATCACTTCAGCTTAGAAGGCAGCACATTTTTGTACGACGCACAATCTTATAGTTGCATCACGGATAAACAATGAGTAATATTTTGCTCATATTTCATTCCTGGCTAATCATGCTACATACAGGGGCTGAAACACAAGCGACGCGTCATGAAGCGGTCAAAGGTCATTCCAGAATACTTCACTCAAGCCACTGAGGTCTCATTAATGAAGAGATGGCAGATTGCAACTGCAGTTCCCCTTGTTCATTTCCTTTCAGCTCCGGCCAATCAGCTGTGACGTGAAATGAGCTGCTCCATAATTGGTGCCAGATTTCCTGCCTCTACTCTTAAAGGTATAATGGTGACACACCAACAGGCAGCGCTCCAATGAGAAACCTCGTTATTGTTACATCATTACAAATAGTGTTGCATAGTTAAAGACATTTTCCAGATAAATGCATTTAGTTTTAGCAGGTGTCATAAGAATGTTGGACAGAAGAACCTTTAACACTGTACAGCTTTTAACAGAACCACTTAGAACAGATTTCTACAATGAAGCAAATATAATGGTGTTTATATTACAAAGCATGTACTGTATTTGTGTTCCACAGGATTCAAACCCTTCACTCTGGCACTACACGCTCTCATTACAGCTCAGCTAAAGGAACAACATAGGAAGGGTGAGATGTGTAAAAACAGGGTAGCAGGATGCCACATGGGACCACTGTGTTCACACACAAAGGTGTAAATTGACACCTACTGCATGGGAACTGCTGTAGATGCTCAAGTTCTCGTGTTGTTTTGGTCAGATGTTGCACCCCCATACCCCAGTTTTTATAACACATCTAAATACAGCTTGCCTGAGCATGGCAGACAACAGCGGTTTGTCAGTGCCGGTGAAAATGAGAGATTTATCATCAAAAAAAACTTGCTCTCCTCCGACCCCCATTATCCAAAACCAGCACGTTAACATCTGCTTCTCAGGCCCTGCCCCCACAGGCAACACTTCAGCCTGCCGCGTCCCAGCTGCGCTCTCTCAAACCCTCAATTCAAAACTGACCCTGGATCTTTGCTCACTTCAAGGCATGTTTTCAAATCCATTTGACCAGAGCCAAGTCACCAAGGGTCAGGGAAAACGTCCAGCGAAGGGGCTTCAGTAGAAACTCCCCAGATGCCAACATAAAACAACGAACGATGACCCTCTCCTCTGTGCTTTTCAACAAACAGTCCACTCTTCTGAATTCCAACGAGCTGCTTGAGTCACACAGTCGAGAGGAGTTCTGCTTACGATTACAGCAGCTTGAGGGCCTCACTCTCTCCAGCACTCACACTGGTGTGGGGTGCAGTTTGGTTCAGCATTCACATGACAACTGGCAAAGCCATGATAAACTAGTCAAAGGCCTCCATGAGGAACTTTAACATGTGACAAATCTATATTAATCGCTTTGTGTTATGACAATACAAGACAGTGTGTTTGTTTGCTTTTGCATTGTTTGAGTTATTTGCACTGTGCTTGAGTTAAAGAAAACTTGTCGTTGTGTCTGTGAGGTGAAAATGAATTGTAAAGTCATTTTAAAATGAAACCTCACTTGTTAGCGTTAGGAATAAGGGGCTTTAGGTTGAGTTTAGCTGTGTGTTCATGTCACTTTACATAAGGCAAACACTCACACCTGCAGTATACAGTCCATTAGCAAACTCACCATTCACTGAAATACCAACACAGCAAACTGTAACTGTATTGTAAACAGGTTTTGTAACACACATACATACAGATAAACCACCTTTGTTGTTTTCCATTAAATAACATACTACTGCTTGAGATTTTCACATTTTCAAATGTAAAACTGCATCGGATGACGTGCTTCACTGACATGAAGATTACTCTGCATATTTGTAATCAAATTATTTATTGTGGTTATTGTGTGACAATTCGGGGGTTTGTGACTTAATAAACATGACGTGCTTAATGAGGTTAAAGAAGGTTAAATAACCTCAGTGTAAGTGACAATAAAGCATTTCTGCCCATGGCTAAAGGACTGATCGTTTACCCATTATTATTCAACCAAAACCAAACGCTCAGTCACTGACCATTACCGGTTGTGATAAAGCAACAACTACATTTTTGTACTCTTACTAGTAGCCCTGGAGGCTTTCACTCGGCAGCATTAACAAGAAGCAAACGAATGTGCTCACATCTGTTAACAGGAACCACACTAAGGTGATTGGTTGCCGTAAATTGGTTGTGTAAAATTTCACAACTTCCCTCATTAAAATGTCAATTATGACCACAAATTCTCAGACTAATATAGATGATTTCATTTCCTGCACATCTTACCACAGAAAGCTCTGACAAGGATTTGTTTCCCAACGGCAGACTACACTTAATCTGCCAGCTAAAATGATGTCTACCTGTCATCAGCACAAGAGCTGGTAAGATCTTATATTGTAATCCATTAAAACTGTGTTCTCAAATCACTTACTGTTTTAAACAGATTTTGTAAAAGCAGTACATATGTTTACAGTAGGAAACAAGATTCACATGGTCACGATTTAATCCTTTATTAATAAACATTTCTATTCAAAGGTCATGTCTAATCCAGGGGTACTGCAAATCTGTTGTCCAACATGCATACATCAGACAAGACTCCACCCATTAAGCAGTGTCATCACACATTTACAGTACAGTGTTTGTTGTGAACTGACACTGAGAGAAAACAGTTACATGGGGTAATTTTCTTCAGTAGCTTTCTTATGATTTTGTTTTTACTGTACACCACAGATATGCTTTCTATCACCTTTTAATTGAATCCATGCTGAAGCTTTCTTTGCACTGTACAGACAGCTCTAGATCTGGAAATCTCTTGAAAAACTTCATTGCCTTAGAACACTGCGAGGTGATCCGCTACTGGTCTTACCTAGAAGATGTGCTGTTATAAGAGGAGCAAACATTGAATAACAATGACGCAGTGACTCATCATTGCCTCTATTTCTGTCAGCTTACTGTACTCCAAACTCCTCTGTTCTACTTTTGTCTTATAACAACAACAACAAAAGATCCATTTCCCTTTAGCTGCTCAAGTCAGGAAGAATGAGAGAATGTGCTTTGCACCTCAGCAGACAAATGTAAAGAACAAACTCTCTTTTTTTGTCAAGCTCATTCTGTGAGAAAAATAGGTCTGATATTCTTTTAAATTGTAACAGAAGTCCCTTCTGTTTGTGGATCAATGGTTCTCCCTCAGGCTCATGCATCTCCTCTTTTACAGTTGATAAATCATTCTGCCTCTTACCCTGCATTGATTTACATACAATATCTGTAATCTAATGATGATGAAGAATATTACTGTACATTTAAAATCAATAAAACAAGACAGACTTCAAAGAAAAAGACACAGACTACTTTCTGCTTTTAAATGCTTGAGACAAAAAAAGACAAAAAAAATGCATTTAATTTGTTTGGTAAATTTTTTGTAAATTACAGTCAGAAATCTTCTCCACTATTCATATTTGCTGATATAATATTCTGGCCAATTAAATGATTGTTTTAGACATCAATATGCAGAACTCAGAGCTGTAGTTTTGTCTTTGTTTTGTAGGATTGTCTCTCAGTGGGAGCAGAGAACTGTGGCTCACATTTCAGTCTACGGTCACACCAGCAGCACTGTTATTAATTAAAGTCTACTTGTGTAGGAAACCATATGATTTCCAAAAAAACTAAAACAATTGATTTGAAAGACATTGTTACTTCCAGTCACAATCATGTGTAAAATGACAATCAAATCTTTTACTCCAGTTACTTTGTGTCATGTTTGCCAATTGAAGATGATTTGTCTAAAGAAGGTGGGCTGGTTTGGTCTGTGTGTACAGTATGGTCCACTGTTGGTATGAAGGCAATCTGACCTCGTTTGTACAGAACTGCCTTTGATGAGGAATAATTTCCATGGAAATGGTCTCGAGTCGCTACCTGAAACAGGTGTAAACAGCACTATTATGCAAATAAATGCTCATGATGATGATGCAAGCATACCACAATTTAAACCCAAATACTACAATGTGGACACTTGTGGTTGTTTTAGTGTTCTTACTGGAACTGAAGGTTATGCTAAACGATCTACATCCTCATGATATCTGATACGGAGGAGATGACAGCACTACATGCACTCAGTAAGAAAGAGACACAAAGAAATGCTTTACGGCACATTCAAGGCAAAAGAGTAAAAGACTTGCCAACAGACAGCCCTTATAAACCATGCTTCAATAAACTTCCAGTCTCCCCCACCCCCCCTTTGAAAAGAAAATCAGCATTTATGGCCCAGTTCCTGTTTTGGACTGCTGCTCACGAGCCCCCTCCCCGATTCCTTTCATGCCAGGAGAGGAGGCAGGCCGGAGTTTCATGGCTACAGACCTTTGTGCATCACCTATAGAAGGTGGACTCATTTCTGCTGTAAAACAATTACAGGAGTGTTTATGAAGCTGAGCTCGTTACAGCCGGCTCTGAGGAGATGACTGGACTGGATTTTAAACTCTACCGAAAGCACCTCTATTGTAAAAGGTTTCATTTCAGGACATAATTCAAGTCTATTCATTATATGAGCACACTTCACTGACCCCTGATGCATGAATGAATTTGATTAAAGACGCTCATTAAAATGATTTGGAGAATCTGTAAAGAATAATTCACTGCTGGCTGGTAAAATCTATTTTGTAGTAATGATTGAGTAAATGGACATCATATTTGAGTATTATAGAGAGACATGTAATAATCAGAGATTAACTACTTGCTAAATACGCTTTTATTGATTCCTATTGTGCACACAGCGTTCACGGTTTTAATAATATCTGTGCACAGTTAAAAGATGACTGCAGGCTCCTATACTGGGAAGACATTTGACAGGCATGATGGGAAAAGTGTGACAGCAGTTACACTCCCAACTGGAAGAATTTATTCCACATGTATGAGGAGAAATAGCATGCAGTACAGTCAGGACCCTGTTTTTCTAGCTGACTGTCAGTATGTCTGTCTGTGTGTGTGTCTTTCCTTCTGCCTGTGACTGCCTGTGAGTTCCAGAACAAGACTGCAAAATAAAACTACTGTTCATGACTGTTCATAACACACACAATCATCACAAAGATTACAAGGGTGCAGTGTGCATGAAGGTATAATCAGAAAATAAAGGTATGAAGAACAGAAATGGCTTCTTCATACTGTAATTAAAAATCTGCTGTAATGTAAAGCGCAAACAGCAGTAGTGCTTTTAAAACAGTCATCTTCTTTACTAACAAACTGTCCCAAAGATAAACAATCAAACAATTAACCCTTTTTGGAAAAGAAAATTAAATTAAAATTTGATTAATTAGAAAACGCCTCTGTCACAGTTTAGTTTATTGTCATCTAGTCTCCTGTAATCAGATCTCTGACTGCTTTAAACTTATTCTGGTCATGAACCGCCCACATAGACTGAGAGAGAATGATGATCATGTCTGATCATCAATGACAGTAACCACTGTTTGTCTTTGTGTGCGGTTTAGGGGAGGGTTTGTCTACAGTATACTTTAAAGACAGCATCAAAACTCACAAGCTTTGGTAACACAGCCGCATATTGTGTACATTTTGTACGGTTTAAACATACAGGTTTTTGAAACCGAGGAAATCTGTCACTGGGAAACAAAAGACACTCCCCCAACCGCCCTCATGTCTACAATTTCATAAATCATATTTTCTGTCAGAACGAAATTCCTACGCTCTTCAACTGCACTCTGCAGGGAGTCCGTTCAACTGCCTCTCACGGATGGATCGCTTCCCATCGAGGAGAAAGAGGTCTGGCAAGCACAGAAGAAAAGAGGTGGAATTAAAGACAGCTCCCGTCGACATCTGAGCCTTTCCTTGCCTGAGGAGACGGATGCTTTTCTGTGCATATGCAAGATAAGACACTAACATAACCCCAACGTCTGCCAATGAGTGGGACTCAAAGGTGTACAGACCCAAATCCAGAGGTCTCTGACAAAGACACCATCAGTTAAACATACTGAGCTGAGCACATAAGAGGGAGAGCTGAGCACCACTCCTGACAGTGTTAGGAGCCGCCTCATCCTGTTCTTGTAGGAATAGAAGTTTACATCCTAATAGTGGCGCTTGCTAATACTTCAGGTTAATTCATTTAACATGTAACCCTCATCAAGTATCTGGTCAGGAAGCAACCACCTAGCAATTACCCAGAACACCCTAGTAACCACCAAACACACAAAGTTTGCACGGGAAGCTCCACTCACATATTCTTGATTTCTCCTGGTCTTCTGACCTGAAAAAACTATCCGAGAATGACTGGATGTTTTTAAACAACATGAAAAAGAGTCAAGGAAAGAATTTGTATTTTTACAAATTAGTATTTTTTTGTATTTAACAATTTCTAACAGTTTATTCTCCACACGTGTATATATGACGATCAGGTTTCCCGTGTATATATTTGAAAGACTGTAGATGATTTTCTCCATTATAACACACATTGAGAGTAAAAAGGCAGCAACTGTACAGGGTTTATGCTATTTTAAGTTTTTCCACCAACGGGACTTCAAACATACTGTCAAGTCCACTACGCAGCAGAAAGGCTTAATAAATTCTGTTCTGTAAAATCACATCACAGATACAGTAAGGACTCTCTACAGTTTACGTCTGAATGAGATGTCCAATTATCAGCCAACGTTTGTGTGACTGACTTAAAGAGATCAGCTTAGGATGCCAAACATCTTCCTGCTAGAAATGCAGCAGGAAAACCATTTCATTTCTGAGTGCATTTTTCTAAACTGACATAGATGGGTTTGTTACCCTAGCGTTTGAACCACAGAACACAGTAAAAGGTTTTCAAGAGCTGAATGTGTGTGTTTGAGCAGTATGGTGAGACTGTTGTTATTCAGCTGTCAAACACAGGCCCGTCTGTGCACAAGGTTTTCCTCTAGTCTTCCTTCAGCTCATCTCCACACCGGCTAAAGCTGA
The DNA here is from genome assembly GCA_036877585.1 of Botia kubotai. Lineage (NCBI taxonomy): Eukaryota > Metazoa > Chordata > Actinopteri > Cypriniformes > Botiidae > Botia > Botia kubotai. Next base: position 20,821 of record JAZGTI010002546.1, on the reverse strand, counting down.
TCAAAGCCCTGAGGAGTGAGGGGGGGTGAAGGGGGTGGCATAGCCTCCTGGGACCCCAAACAATAATCCTGACTGTTTACCTTACGAGCGCACCATAAATTCAGCCTGAGAGCGAGTGTTAAGAAAGCAGGGTTTCTGCGTCCATCTCCTGCACTGAAAGTCCTGTTGTGAATTATGTGCGGAGGACACACAGAGCCTCATGAGCTGTTTACTGATGTCTAGTTTTCATGCCTTTGAATAAAGAATACAAATATTTAAACGGTTTATTTGTTAACATTTTAACTTGATTCTGGTCTTGTTTGCACAAATATTTTTGTCTTTAATAAGACACATGTACATGAACTGCAGTGATTTAAGCCCTCATCCTTTAGTTCATCCTGGACCAAACACTGTCAGTTCCACTATAAACACTTCTTAACCAAACACTTTGAAAAGGCAGGAGACCACAGGAAGTACTTAGACATGTGATTTGTCATTTAACATTGGGGGGGGGGGTCTTGTGGGCTCTCTAGAAGGTGGCGTCATACGGCTGGTTTTATGAAAGGTTAAGTATCCCCCGTTGTGTATAAAGTGTATGCAGTAAAGAAAAAGTGTATAAGTTTAAGCGAACACTGAGTGAACCTCTGGTCCTCAAAGACCTTCACTGCATAGTTTTCAAATTAGGATCGGAAAATAAGAATTGGAAAATAAATATAGGCGAGTTTGACCTGCATTTCTGTGGTGTAAATCTATATGATTACGAAGAAATAAGTCCAATATTTACATACATTTATCCAAAGCAATGCATCCTTAACTGACCACAGAACCATTCAAACTTAGTTTTCAAAGTCTGTGAACTGAATGATTCCCACCACAGTAATAAAGCTAGCACACAAACTTTAAATGTGTGTTATCCATTTATACTGTAAACTGTTCGTTATATAAAACGCATGCATTTACGCTTCTCCGAGACTGCTTCAAACATCCACTAACTGTTGGAAACGGCGCTTAATAACATTTTGCGCACATGTATGCGCAAAACAAAGGAAACGTTAGTGATGGGAAAAGATCTAACAACTGTTTTTATCAATGCACAACTGATCGCCTAAAATCTGCAGCCTTTTCCCTGCATGTATCACGTCAAAGCAACCTCAGCACATTTCGGGTGAGAGGGAGAAACCAGCAAATATTTTAATTAATTCCTTCCTACTGTTTTCATCAGTGGTTGTGTCAACCTCCTGTTTTTACACAGCCACACTTCACCCCTCCCTCCATGTCCTTCTGCTGGTGTGCTGTAGTAACCTAAAACAGCTTAGCACAGCTATACAAAATCTCTCTCCTAGCACATTTTCACAACATGCAAATAGCTGTCCAGTTATGAAAAATCCACAAAATAAAAATACAACACACAAGTCCGCCAAACAATTCATAAAACTGTGTTATTGTTCTGCCACTCAATGTGTAACAGTTTTGGAAACCCTTGATAAGTTGTCGCAATTAATAGCCAATGTTATCAGTAATAACAATAAGGAACAAATACAAATGTACAATTATTCAAGTAAACAACCACAAACGCACAAATTAAAAATAAAAACACCTTTCATTGTATATCTTAGATGCATTTAAAAAATTAAAAGCACTCAGTGAAGCCTACAGTAAGAAACCTTTTGCATCGAAGCTGCCGAGGTGCATTCAGTCAGATCTCACATGCTGCAGTCAAATCACCGCAAGCAGTTTGAACCAATACCTACCTCTTTTTGGTCTTGGGAAACTTTCGTGTAGGTGAAATACGACTTTCTCCACAAAATGCTGAATGTTGCTGTGTTCGGGTCCGCGGACAAACACCATCCAGTCGTGCGTAAAACCTTCCACGGTGGGTTTCTTTCGGACCTGGGCACGATGACCGAGCTCCAGTTTCACCTGAACTGCACCCTGAAACACGCACACATTCATTTATAATCCAGCCGCCGATCATTCGGAATAAAGAAACAGTTTGTCGACTTGCTTGCGCGTTACAACCGTATAAATCCCTCTGTTGCGAACAACCGTAAAGATTACAGAAACTAAATGCAATGGTTGAACAATACGTTTCTGGATCTTGAATAAAACAGGTCGTGTCTGCACATCAAGTAACATTTCCAAATACTGTATGTAATGCTTTAAATCCTTTAAGCATCACTTTTGCAGACATGCACTAATGCTCTGGAAACCCACGTCTCCACTAGTTCTACTGTACTTGAGTGCACTGATGGAAATATGGCTGGAAAACCATCATATGCTCTAATTTTTCCAAACCAGTCAAAAAAAGCACGCGCACTGAAGACCCAAAACATTGCATCGATTGACCTGATAAAGCCCTACTCACCGAACTGGCCATTGTTGAGGCCGCAGGATAATGTTATTTCATGGAGAATTGGCTTTAAATAAGGATCCCGAGGACTGCAGACGCCCGATGGCGGACATGGTCTTTTAATTGAGCTCTCTGAGCGAGTTTTCAAAGGCTGAGGAGTAAAGTGAGACGCATGCGCATGACTGTCAGCGCTTGCGCTCGAGTCGCAGTCAGTGCGGCGCACGAGACGAACCAATAGCAGCGCGAGCTTCTGGAGAGCCACACAGCGGCGCGTTTAACCCGTGTGAAGCCAACTTCACTAGTCATCATGTTCAACCATTTATGTGCTTACTAGTCAAATTGCGCAGTTATTCTCCATTGGACTTTTTATTCTATGTATATTTAAGATGTCAGATGTTTGTGTTTAATAATTTATGTTGCTACAACGCATGAAATACTCAGTGATATATATATATATATATATATATATATATATATATATGATACCGTATACAATAATTGCGATGACATTATTTATCGCTTTTCCATCAATTTGGTCCCCCGCACGCACCGTAGAAACATGTTGCCGGTTGTGTTTTATAGTTGTGCCGGTTGTATAGTTGTGTTTTAAATCTCACAATCATAACTGATGTGTGTGAGCCGCTCTTCACTGTCAATACAGCAGTGCAGTAAAACAGTCACACTGTACATGTTTTATCACAGACACACTGACATGTCACATGTCAGTTCCAGGAGGGGTGGGGCAGCATTTTAGGGTTGTATAGTCTCTGTCCCTCTTTCTCCCACAAACTCTTGGTTATCTCAAGAGGAAGATGCATCATGGCTCCCAAGCTGTGAAAGCACAACTGTTTGTTTGTTTGTTTGTTTGTTTGTTTGTTTACAAATGACGTCAGGCTGATTCATACATTTGTAACCTGAAGTTTTTATGTCTTTTCTGACTAGATTTCCAGTTGAAAAATGCACTTTTGAGAAATTGTTTCTTTTAATTCTTTTGTGTCTTACAATTGATCATCTGTGGATGTTAGTTATGAAACATTTTTATCTAAATGAATCTTACTCTGTGACAGAATATTCAGCATTTAAAACACTGTTCTAGTAAGGAGCACTGGCTGTTGTTCTTGGAGATAACTGAGAATTCAGAGGTTAAAGTGTTTCTATGAAAACATGTCAGGCGGTTGATATTTATTTTTGTGAATGTTTAATGTTAGTTAAACTTTATTGTTTAGTTTCAAGAAAAGCATTTGAAGATGTAGATGCTATGTGTCACCAGTAAGAAAAAGCTGCTGATGTTTTACATCATTTTGTGTTTACATTTAGGCTGTGAGGTCACAACATTCAAGCCTGAGGACCCCTGATAATGAACGCACAGGTGTGCCCACTGAAAACACTCTAAAGTGTTCAGTGATGTTCAGTGATTTCTGAAAGTGTTCAGTGATGTTCAGTGATTTCTAAAAGTGTTTTATTGTCAGTGATTACTGTGTTGGTTACATGGAAGACAGAATGGTTGACTAATTTTGAATATTTGGTGCAAATGAGCACATTTCTATAACTAGCTGTTTTGTTAAAGTAGCTTGACATCCTATAAAACAGGAAGTTAGAATGTAATATAAAGACAGGTTAAGTCAAATGTCCGCTCAGAACAATTTCCTTTATTTAAGTATTTGAACGGTGCTTGTTTGTTTTGATTGGTAGACTGATCGGATCTAGTGCTCTGATGCATATGGATTAAATAAATGACTGTAAAGTAAAGGCCAAACCAACACACAGGCTTGTATTGGCTGATTGCAGTGTTGTGGAGAGTGTTTCGCATGTTTAGTAGCTTACATCAGATATCTGCCCACACGCATCCTTCTTCCAAAGATTGGACTCTGCAGCCGACTGAGGATCTGCATATTCAGAATATATCTGAAAACATCTGAAAACACAGTCTCCTCCATCATCCAGCTCACACACACACACACACACACACACAACTGCTGCTGTCATCACGGCACAGAGCAGCTGCCCACACAAAGTTTAACACATAAAAAGTGAATTTTTACTGATTATCAGTAAAAAAAAAAAAAGTCGTAGTTCAGATTTTTAATTTGCACTGCTGATGGCTCTAAGACAAAAATAAAATATTGCTTTTTAAATGTTACCAGACAAATATATCTTTCCTCTTGCTAAGATGCAGTATACAGTAATTTGACCTAAGGTACAGAGAAATGTAGAGTAAGGCTACAGAGAGCAGAGATGAAACCACAAGCACATGTCATGCAGTGATTTCTACAGCATGTGAAAATCTCCACCTGTGCCCTTGTTATGGAATGCTACTACATCTTCTGAAATGTGACCTAAACCTGAACACATATTGTAAAATATTTCACAATGCAGAGAAGTATTAATAAGAAACATAAGTAGTAATAAGAGTAGAATAAGAAATATCAATGCAGTGTTGTTAGGCATGAGAAAAATGAATCAGTAGTTTGATAGAAGTGTCTGACTGTGTGACCTTCATCTGTATGTCTGCATTACGGTTCATTTTTAATCCTCATAGTGGAACAGGAGAAGAAAGCCTGACACAGTAAAGATCAAGCAGAAAAATGCCCAGATGTTTTGAGATGCTCATGAGAATGATGAGGGTTTCTGAATGTTGTGAAGATGTGATGTCAGGAGCTTACCTCACCTCTGCATTACAAGAGTTCGAGAAAACGTTCTGAACGCTGGAATGTTTCGCTCTGAGACTGATGCCTTCATTCAGTTGTCTGCTGACAGGTGCGAGATCTTTCTGGAACAACTGCTCTCATCTGAAACTTCTGAAACCCTTTAAAACAGCTTCTGTAAAGTCAAGCAATGAATCTTCCCCTTCATCAAATGTGTATTGTAAGGCTGTTTGGATGAGAACTTCATTGTGTGTTTTCAGAGATGAGACAGTGTGTGTGGAAATGTTGGCTCTTCCTCTTCATCACCTGTACTGTGGGCTGCAGAGAGTAGCAGAAATGTCCTGCTCAGACACGAGCCACTCTGTCTGACAGCCAGCAGGGTGACAGAGTTTCTCCACTGCTGTGATCTGTGAGCTGATCTTCTCCCTCTTTCTTCTGCTCATGTTCATGCTGGTAAGCTGGAGGGGGATTTCTGATGTGCTGTACTGAAGTCACTCAGTACAGTACTGCATGACTTAGACACTAGGAATGTTTCAACAGAAGGTTTATATTTGATATTATTGTGATTTTTCCATGTGCCTTGCCTCACATTATGACTTGCTTCACTTGTCTTTTTATTTGTTCCCCTGAGTCATATAAAACAGTAATATTCAGTTTACTGTGACCAAGATTACTTGATTCTTATAATTAAATGTACAGTAAAACAAAGCTGATGTTTCTCCTTCACGCACTGATACCTCCTCACACAGAGTGCACAGCTGAACTTGCTGTGTGAACTTATTCCCGGCTATTTCATATGTTTTATTTTCGGTAGTACAGTGACAGAGAAACAAGATGTGAAGGTGATTGGGACAGAACTGTAGTTATTTTTTTCTCTGACTTTATTTTTTCTGTGGAAGACAAAAGATGTTAATGTTGATGAAATAAAATTAAAAAAAGAATCTGGGAACTAGGAGCTGTGTGTGTCATCTTCTTCAACAAATGAACTGTGATTGGTTTCTTTACATGTCAGTCAGATGGGCTCTTGGATGGTCCTTGGCCAATCACAGCTGCGATGGAGTCCAGACAGACTTAAACCAGCTTGAGAGCAGAACAGCAAGTTGGGTTAAAATGGGCACATTGGATAAGAGCATTTGTATGGAAGTATGATGTCATCTATGATGTCACATGACACATCTAGTGCAGTCATCACTGCATTTATTATCATGTGTCATGGTCAGTCTGGCACAACATGTCTTGATGTGCGGAGCGAACAAGCATGAGCGAGCGAGATTTTCAGTGCTCCTGTAGACTCTGCTATCATCCTTGAATACAGTGAATGGTGGTTTATGTACCTATATTTGGCTGACAGATGTCAATGTTATGTTTTGTGTTATGGTTAGTGTTAGTTTAAGATTTATACAGCTGCACTGACACTGTATTTATGATGCAGTGACAAAATTATCAGGAGCACCAACTTAATAAAGCCTGAAGTGACCGCAGAAAGATTTGTTTTTACAAATATTTAATACTTTTGCATCATTAAAAAAAGACTCATATTATTTCCCCCTCTTAGGTTTTGTGTTGCCAGAAAACTGTGTTTGTGATCTTATTAGTTTTCCTCTTCATCTTTATGATGATTTGGTTAACAGAGTTTTTACAGCAGTTTGCATTGGCACTTTTTCTTACAGTACTTACAATTCACTTACTTTACTAATTACAATGAATGTGTAATGACCAGGTACCAGCTCTGAACATAACTCCTAACCTAACCTTAACCAATATTTAGTCCATGTAGTTAGTGCGTGTTACTCAGTTAGGTGTAAAATAAAGTGAAAGCCCTTGTTGTGATTAAGCTCCTGTCTGAAGAGATGACCACATCCATCTCTCTCTCTCTCTCTCTCTCTCATGCCACATCCATCTCTCTCTCTCTCTCTCTCTCTCTC
>JAZGTI010002546.1:0-13728 GCA_036877585.1 Botia kubotai | reverse complement strand
TCTCTCTCTCTCTCTCTCTCTCTCTCTCATGCCACATCCATCTCTCTCTCTCTCTCTCTCTCATACAGATGATGTCACAATGCTAACAACAGGCAGTTATAATAATATAGGCAATCAGAATAAATATTGTTTATCTTTGCTAACCTACTTAACTACTACCAACTGAAATATATGTTCAAGTAAAACGGCAAGGAAGAATTGTGAATTTGACATGAAAGGAACATAAAAAATGCCAATTAGTTAGGCTGATACTGAAGCTTAGGTTTAAAAGATCTTACAGAGAATGATCAGTTGAAGTTTGGTCTCCTCCATATGTTAGTCTCTCGCAGTCTTGTGACAGTGAGGATCTGTCTATGAACAAAATTTACCTGTGCTGTTACACACACACACACACACTGCTGTCTTCATTTTACATTTCATTCTTGCTGATCCTTCAGCTTTGAGGCTGTACAGAACTCCACACAGCTGCGCTTCAGCTCACCAGTGTCCAGCACAGCATCTCCACAGACTCCATGAGTGCTGTCAGTCTGACACACATCATCAGCAGTCACAGGAACTGCAGGTCAGTCTGGACACACTGATCCTGAGCCAGATGTATTGCAATTCTGTTCCATTTAGGAGGAGGTGTAGCCTGATGGTAAAGATCTGGGCTGGTAAGTGGTCAGAGGTTCAAACCATGTACTGGTTATTCCCTGAGCTGCTAAGGCAAGCAATACAGTTACTGTTGCTTGTACTTGGAGACTGTGTGTTGTTACTGTTGTAATTACTTTGACTTTCTTTTTTATGTGCACTAAAAATAGGTGAAAAACCCCACTTACATTCCAGGAGGTATTCCAGGAAGAAACTGTTTTCCTAACTATTATCAAGATGTCAGTGTTACTAGGCAACATATGCGGCATTAGAAACTAGAAGTGTAATTTTATTCACCTAAATGAAGGTGAATCATGACGCAGTTACTATGACCTGAAGTCATTAGAGACCTCCTGAGGGCTCACGTACACACAGTCATTGAGATGACCTGCTAACCAAGAACATCAAAGTGTGTATACTGAGGGAGGGTGGACCGTCCTGCAGCACAGTCACAGTCACACACTAAACATGGAGCTTATGGAGACATATAGAGGACTGTAACTCATCTGTGACTCCAGCTATGACAACTGTTATGTGAATGATGTTCTGTTTAACCTTATGATCCGTTCGGCCAAAGGTCCAGTCTTTACTCAGAACTGTGTGTAGATCAAGAGAAAGACCAGGACTGGCTCTTCCATCGGCTTTAAAAGACATCCTTTGAGCTGAAAATCCAGGGTTTATTCACTAGAGTGGAATACAGCTTGACAAAGCCATGTGTTCAGTGAATTCTTACAAAGTGGTCAGCCTTATAAAAGTTTGCCATGACAACCTATTTGTTAAATCCAGACTAACAGGTTGTATGTTCAAATGCTACGTTTATGCAAGTGCATAAACAATCAGTATTGTGTTACATCCATTGATACATTTTTGCATTATACAGTATATACAAGTATGACTATTTTTCAGTTGTTGGTATTTTAAAACATGTTTTATTCCTGAACTGATCATCTGAGGTTTGTCATTAGTAAGTAAACTTAGCCTTCAGCAGAGGTTTAAATATAGCAGTGATAAATCTACAATGTCCAGCTTTTCCACAACAGAGGCACAAGATACTGACTGTTCTGAATAAACCTCCCTTAAACTGTATTCTCACATTCTCTGAATTTTCTGAATGACTTGTAATGCTCTACTAGTCTTCCAACACGTCACACCGAAGTTTTGTTTTTCAAAGACACATTCGGAAATGCTGCTCTTTTTACTTTTCTTACTTCCTCACGTGGTCCTGAGGTCTTAACTGTTCCTCAGTCTTTTGGCTCACTATAGCAGCTCAGTTTTAAGTTTCTGTTTGGCTTGAGTTGGGGGAAACATTGGCTGGAATCCAGAGTTTTTAATATTATTGTTGAAGCTTCTGAAGCAGAAAACAGCTTGAGAAAATAAAGAGAGAGAGTAAACTGGTGTTAGTCAGGTTGGAGAGGGTTTGTTGGATTGTCTTGCTCAGTGGAAGCTGGAATGAGCTGTGATTATCTGAGAGAAACCATGTCTCCTGTGTTATGGGTCCTATTGATTCTGTGGCAGCTGGTCAAGGATCACGGATGGTCATTGTCTTCAGCCTCTTCATCTATCCAGCTATCTGTCTGTCCATCTATCTGTTTATTTGTTTGTCTGTTTGCATGTAGTTGCATTAGTTGAGAATATTAAGAATGCTCAGAGAGATTTCACTCTCTGTTTCTCATGTCTGCTTTCTGCTGTGATGTTTAAACTCAGCTGAGCATCTGATCCAGTATCATTTCACACTCCTCTCTGAACTTTGTCACGACCGGAAAGCCACACAGTACAGTTATTAAAATCCACATGATCTTCATTCTTAAAGTTTAACAAGAAAAATTATGTTTTTTTATTATTTTTTACACTATAATTATACATTATATACAATTGTGTTATTTCATAGATTCATAGTTACACCATTAACACAATTGTTACTGCTCAGTTCCACAGATAAATGAATTGATCATAAATTAGGACATTTTTGCTTTCACTGTTGCTATGGTAACAGCTCACCTGCACTTTTTGCAACCCCAGTCATTAACCTGGATTGTCTGTGCCATCGGTATCCATTGTGTTTGTTTAAAAAATCTGTTATTTATTAATCGGGGATGCCAAGCTTTAATATTTTGCTTACGAGTAAAACTGCAGGACAGAAGCATCTTCTGTAGGTCATATAATCTTCTGTAGGTCATATAATCTTCTGTAGGTCATATAATCTTCTGTAGGTCATATAATCTTCTGTAGGTCATATAATGAGTTCACACTGACAGGCTGTAGGTTAGGCACTCCACCATTTACCCAAACACTGTATCTGTTACTGTTAAATCCTCCATCATGAAAGTGTTACTCATTTAATTCATTTGTTTTGCTGATTATTCTACACAGGACACGAGGAGACACGAATAAAGACCTCAATGATCATTCAGATATTTCTGCAAATGGCTGTACCAAACCTTAACCAAACCAAGCTAAAACCAAACCTGCCTCTTATTATCCTGCCCATTGAAGAGGCTTAGACAGATTGGTCAGTTATTAAAGAAGCTCTCTTGTCCACTTTAAAGCATAATCTGGCCAAGTCCTGTCACTTACTCAGGAAGATGTTGTTCTATGCAGAGATTACAAATACTGACTACTCCACACAAAGCATTGAAAACAATGCAGAATAACTTATATAACAGAACACAACTTTATTGAAGCAGTAATTTTCACTGTCTCTGGTGAAATAACACTGAGTGAACTTGTGCTGTCAGATGAAGTCAGTCTAAGCACTGAGAACACAACTAAGATGATTTAATAAACTCATTTTATTCCATCATCACTTCATCTCCTGCCTGCTGTTCTTCTTCTCCATCTCTCAATCTGCCTCATGGTTGAGTTTGGGTGTTAACTCACAACAGTTGACTATCTTTGCACAACAAACAAAATCATTTCTCTCAAGAAGAGTGTAGTGAGACCTAGTACAAGACATTCATATCAACCAAAGATCAAACTCTTGTGACCTCATTGGTGTTGATGTTGTTCTCCTGGGGAAAAACAACAGTGATTTGCAGAAACCAGAACAAAAATGTCCAGAAAGGAATTCTCATGAAATAATGTCTGATCTGTTTGCTGGTTTTCAAGGCGTTCACCTGGTCAGGCTTGGAGACTAGATGGTCGACCAACTAACCCAGCTAAGCACCAGTTTAGATGGTAAATGGAAAACCATGTTGTCTACTCACTAACTTACTACCTACCCGTTTAGCTCATTCAGTTAATTCCTGAGGGTTTTTTGTAAATAATATATTCATTTTCTGATTACATAAGCAGCCAACTGGTGGCATTTTGTTTTACAGCAGCTGTAGAACAATTAGTGCAGATTTTGCATGCTAAAAAGCCTTTACTCATATTTCACATCACATATAACCCAATGTGTGATCCTGTCACACCTACTGTTATGTAATTCTAGTGTTGACCATATTATTACTTTAGAGGGGATTGCTGGACACACAGAGCTTGTACTAGACTGTGAGAGTTTCTAAAAACACTCCACAACAGACTTTCAGATATATAAAGACTTACATCATATAGAAAAGAGACTCTTACATATAGATGTTTAGAAAATATTTGTACACATGAAGTCTCTCCTCTGATACAGGTCTTGAGACCTTCTTAACATCTGTGTACAGCAGGAGATGAACCAAACTTGTGTGTCATTCAGCAGCGAGAGGAGAACTCCAGGATCAACTGTAGAAAGAATTTATTCATGCTGAAAATATATGACAAGAATACACTGCCAGGTTTAATGCCTGGCTTAGTAGGTAATTGTAAACGACTAATTAATTCTAGAAAATTACTAGTTAACTCTAAAACTATCATTTTTGCTTGTGTCATTTTGTAAAATATGTACTAATTTGTGTATATGTACTAATATGTACTAAATATGTACTGTTTACAATAGTCAAAACAGTAGTAGCCTTTGAATAAAGACTGACATTTCACAGTACCACACAAATGCATGCACAGATTCATCTCATCTTTCAATGTATATCTGCTGGTGACTATAGACTGATATTGTTCTCTCAGCCTGTCACATGACCCCGACAGAAGACCAGAACCCAAGCCCCAACATGCCATTTTGACAGCTTGTCAGGCAGTGAGTGCTTGATGGGCAGATATGTTCAGTATCATAGCATCATGGGTTCACATGCCCCAAAGCATGTTGGGATAGCTTGTTAGTATCAGAACATTGTGGCTGTAGGTGACGGGTTTTGCCCTGTACAGAAGAGATACAGAGTAACTGGTTTAGACTGGAATAAAACCGGAATGTCTGATTTTGACAAAGAAAGTGCAGCGCGTGTGCTTGAACAGAGTGAGGATATCTGACTGAAGACATTAACATGGTCCATGTCACACATTTGCTCAGTTGATTAGTGATATAAAAATTTAATAATTTTTAAAAATGACTTCATTTTATGTTGCAACATTTTCAAAACGCAAAAGTTAGATGTTGAATCTCAGGTTTCTGTGTGGTCTCAGAGGTTTGGCGCTCTGTGAGTTTTAAATCATTACCTGAGGAGATGAAAGCTCTGTAGTGACATCTCTCTCTGCTGCTCTTTCCTCAGGGTCAGGACCAGCTGACTGATGTGGTCAAATCTGCTGCCAAGTGAGTTACTGAAGATGCTATTAGCTTCTGGTTTTTCACTTACCACTTGGTCAAAGTCTATTTCCAGATTTTGGCTGTTTTGGTGTTGTGTTGGAGTATCAGTGTTAGGCTGAAGTAACCCTAAACAACCTTCACTGTCTGAAAGCCAACAGGTGAGAGCTGAGATGCTCTTACAATATTAACTGCAGTGCATTCAGCTTAATACATTTGATCAGTATGTGTGTTTCCTGGGAATTTAACCCACAACATTTGTGCTGCTAATGAAACACTGAACCAGTTGAACCACAGGAAGACTTCCTGTCCACATTCGCTCCAAATGCAATGCTAGAATGTCCTTCTTACATTAACATTTATTCATTTAGCAGATGCTTTTATTTAAAGAAACTTACAAAGAGAAAAAGCATCTAACATTTTTCCCTAAGAACCAACAAGCCTCGTCTGCTTGCCTGTCAAACGATGTATTTGCATAACTCTGTGCACAGCTTTCATGTGTTGTGGAGGAGGTGTGGCTTTGGAGAGCGCTCTGAAAAGAGAGCTGGATTCTATACTTTCAAAGCTTAGTCGGTCTGTAAATGTGTACTGTAACTGTAAGAGTCTTTAAGTCTTTCATGTTTGGTCTTGGACGTCCAGGCTAGATCTCAGAATAAGGGAGGAACTACACTGTAATCTCAAGTTTTGTCTTTCTCAGGGTTGTCCCGCAATGCAGAGACGATCTGCCCTCAATGGACTGACTGCTGTAGATGGATCTGAGACAGTTCTCATTGTATATCTGTTAAATTGCAAACAACTTAGATAACAAAACTTTTTACGCACTGCTTTCTGTCATGGTCCTGGACTCTTAGACTGTGTATGTCTTGGCATGTGCTTATACTGTTTAATTCTGTGCAACACATCTGTATACAGCACGAATGTTTGCCTAGTATCACTTAAGACTGAATTCTCATTTACCGTGCTACATTAAAACTATCAGCACGCTAAATTGTGCCGGTCGAATGCTAGTTTCATGTAACACTGGCCTCCTCACCCCTCACCTGTACCGCACTATTTTTTTGTGTGGCAAATTACACTCCATGCCCACCCACTTTCCAGACGCTTACACACACACACACACACACACACACACAGATCGAATGCTGGCTCGTCTTTTTAAATGCAAATGCCACCATACTTGGAAGGTGGCCAGGAAGTGTCGCCATAGTAACGGCAGAACTTGACAGCGGTCTGGAAGGATTTTCTCTCAGTGTGAACTGGAGCCTCGGATATCTCTGCCGCCCCTCAGCTGAAAAGATTTGTGTAAATGTGTCTTTAAGCAACTTAAAGTCACTGAATAAACACTTAAAGCACATTTTAGTGCATTCCAACACCCAAATTATTTGATTCTTTCTGAGGTGAAGCCTGGCGTACAACCTCTTTTTGTGGCAGATAGAAATGCCCTCCAGCCAGTGCTGCATTTCAAACACTGTTTATTTCAGCTTTATCACCTTCAGTGATTCACATTCTGCTTTGTAACATTAGTACACTTAGAGTGGGCATAGATATCCGCCACTGTTTACCTACATTAAACTCAGTCTTTAATATGGCAGTAACAATATTCCACCACATGAGAGCACTATAAAGTCAAAATAAATCATAAAGACTTCATGTAAAAAGAAGTGACTCCTCTGGGGGACTTTAAATAAACTAAATAAACTAAATAAACTTCAAATAAACTAAATCAACTAAATCAACTTTAAATAAACTAAATCAACTTTAAATAAACTTCAAATAAACTAAATAAACTAAATAAACTTCAAATAAATGAAATAAACTTTAAATAAATGAAATAAACTTTAAATAAACTAAATAAACTTCAAATAAACTAAATAAACTTTAAATAACCTAAATAAACTTCAAATAAACTAAATAAACTTTAAATAAACTAAATAAATAAATAAATAACTGTAAATAAAAATCTAAAAAGAAGAGTGTTTCTTGCCTGCCACGATGCTTGGTTTTTGCAGGCTGTTGCCAAGGTGATGTTGTTGCTAGGGTGTTTTGGGTGGCTGCTAGGGCATAGACAGGAAACAAGCTTTAAGGAGGTTAGTAAAAAATATTTGAGATCACATACAAAATACTAAATCAAAATGCTTTGTTTAATCTCTTATAAATGTTTGTTTTGTATGTGAATGTCTTATATTTATATGGAAATGTCTTACGTAAGCATCACATATTCATTGGCATTAAGACTGTGTCTTACAAGAGTCTTACATTAAGACTTACATTTACTTACACTAAATGTGTGATCAAGTCAACAATTAAAATGTTATAATAACCAGTAATGAATCATTTGATTAAAGTGAGTGTTAGCATCCCTCTGTCTCTCCAGACCACCACCATCTCTGAATCATAGCTCTGCCCTCCAGCGGATGTGTCTGCTCAAACTCTCCTCTTCAAACTCTTCTTAAAGAGACAGTTCACCCCAGAATGAAAGTTTGCTTTTAATTTACTGACTCTCAGACCATCCACAGGCACGTGACATTTACTCCTCAGTAGAACAATAAAGAGCCGTTGTTCTTTCTCATGCATATATTGAAGGTCAGAGGTCAGTGGGTGTTGTATAAATATGATTGCAGGAAGTTTAAACACGGTTTCATTGGTAATATTACTGTAGGCAGTCAGTTTCTTGATTTCCATAATGTCTTAAATCATTATTTTGAATGCTACTTTTAAGCATGTACTGTATATACACAAGTGTAAACATTAAAGATATAATTATTAATTGTGCTGAAAGTTTTCTATTTTAAACCGTTCTCTCCTGCTCACCTGAGCTTTCTTCTCTGCTGTCTGGACTGTAGCTTTGCACTAGGGCTCATCTCTACATCAGTTTGTGCTTCTGGGTGAAACGTGGCTGAAGACAAACAGCAGGTGTATTTGGACAGCCTGGAAGCGCATCAGTCTCCAGCACCTGCCTCTCTGTTTCTCCATCCTGCATTCAGCCCAGAGCTGCTGGAGAACTGTGTGCTCCACAAGATCTGCCACCTCCTGCCTGATAACATACAGTATATCGTAGCAGTTAGATGTGGTAAGTCACTGTGAGGGACAATGATGTCATCTAAATGGAACTGAATTATGGGTTTACATGGGTTACATAGTAACATTATATAGTCATGATTTTGCTGGTTTTGAAAAATGTCAAATGTTCAAATGTTTTATCACATGTAGTCTTGATGTACTTAATTAGATTTTATTACAAAACATTTTAGTCTTTAAGTGCCAAAATCATACCCATGTACCTTTAACAGTTTAGCGATGAACAGATAAGCTTTCATTCTATTTTTTGTCATAATAAATGAGCAGTATTTATGCTCTTTTAAAATGTTTGATGCAATACAACAGCTAATCTCTTGTTCTGGGATGTCCTCTACAGGCTACTGTAGGGAGAACGTTCCTCCTGACCTCTTATCCCTCTCCTCGGTCTCAGTGACGTCATCAGTACCGCTCTGCAGGTGCAGAATAAAGAGCCAATCAACCGGCTTCTCCTTCAGGGCCTCCACCAATCGCGCTTCACCTCTAGTGCCAATACAGGCACAATACAATGATATAGAGGTTAGTACATAATGTGTTTTTTATATTTTAGGACAACAGTAACAAGATGTATAACTCCATGACTGAAAAATATAATTAACATGTTATAATATGTTGCAAGTTTTTATTCATTGCAGTGGTTTCCCCTCTAAGCAGCCCTCATCTTAAAAGTGTTATTGGTTGTTTTACTGTAGGCTTATGTATGGTTATATATATATATATATATATATATATATATACAGTTTGTATAGATGTCTAGCCATTTATACTTTGCATATATATCTTTTTCTACTTACACTGTTTATTATTTATTTAAAAAACGGTTACACTTCCCTCATTATGTTTACTGCAGCTTCTGTGCACTTCCGTGCACTGCAAACTTCACCTGTATCTATGGATCTGGCCTAAAATTCGAGACTGAGTTAAAACAGGGGCTTATTTAATACTTTAGTAGTCCTTGACTCAGACTTCTAGAGCTAAAAAAACATTCTAAAACTATAAATATATCCATGTTAACTTTAATGATTCTTTCTGCCTTATGGTCTGAAATAGTGATTGTTAGGTGTGCCTTTCCTGTCAGATCATTGGCTGGCTCTTCAGCATTACTAAAAGTCCTGAACAGAGCTGCTCAAGACAGCCAAAGTGAGACTTAAATAAGCATTATTTATCTTCCATGTAATGGTTAGAAGGATCATGTTTACTTCATCGTGTCATAACAAGCAGGTGATTGTACAGTATTTGCATTTGCAGTCTCTCATTTGGCTACAGTAGAACATCTGTTTTACTGATCTGTCTTATTCTCTCTCTGAGCTGCATTCATAAGACTGATGAAACAGATTCATATCTGACTTAACGTTATGGCACTTGTGTTTACCTGTTTGTTTGGATAACAGTAGGTAACGAAACATTTGACTAGTTTGCAAACTGTTACGTGCTAAAGACCGTCTGCTACAGATCAGAACAAATGCTGACATTGACAGTTTGCCCATCCAAAATATTTCTGTTCAACTGTTAACAAAGCAAATTTTAAGAAGTGGATAAAAATGCTTCTTAAAACATCACATTGTTTTATATAATCACGCACTGCATGTAAATTACATTGCCCGTTTTTATGCCCAATCAAGTGTAAAAAATGATAAATATATCTGTGTACAGCAAGTGTATCGTGTAAAGGTCTCTGTACTGAGGGCTTTTATTAAAATGAGCTTTGATCTATTTGAATACATTTCCTTTCCTTTAAGACCTGAAATTTAAACCTTCTGTTCTCTGTTACATTGTATAATCCAAAACATCTTCATTTTTATCAGCAATACATACTGAGTACAGTTGTATACATCATTACATCATTGTTTAAAATCATGATATGCTGTGATGTTTGTTTTTTATACAGTACTTATTGATGCTTTCTGTAAGAGAGGTGTAGAGAGTAAAGAAGTACACACAACACAAAACATTCTTTGATGAAGGACTTTACAGAATGTGCTGGTATAGTTACAGAAGTGGACCTCAAGACATTCTTCTCCTCCGTTTCTTTGCACTTAGACACACTGTGAACATATTTTGTGTGAGACTCACTCTTGAAAGTTTACTCTTTTTTTATTTTTACTTTTTGCTATTAATTTCAGAGCACGTTAGATGAAGACCCCAGTGCTGCTGTAGGTGATGTGAAGATCTGTGCCCGTAACACACAAAAGTTGTGTGGCTGAAATTCTCCTTCAATTGTACCTTCATCCTTAAACTTTGTTCTGTGCGTACGATGTAAAGCAGACTCTTCTAAGACTAATACCAGTATTCCATTTCATTGATTTATACAGCACTTTATACAGTGTTGCATTATTTAAAAGCAGCTTCACTTGTGTTCCACATGCTCCGTATAATATTCAGAAATTTAAAAGTGTCTTAACATTTATGTAAGAACATTTTTTCCGGGATACATTTCATAATGTTTTCATAATAATTTCATTATTTCATTGCTGTTTGTTTACCTGTTTGTTTGTTTTTTAAATGTGGTGAAAAATATTTTGACCAAATGTGGAATGGTTGGCACAGAACCCTGATGCAAATCTGAATTTGCTTTGTCACTTAATTTGTTTGTAAAGTAAACAATCACTGGTTTTGCCTTTCAAGTGTTTTTGAGGAGCATGCTGTACTCTTCTAATGCTGTACTTCACCTGTTTATTTTTCAGAATTCACAAAACAAACAAACAAACCCAACCCAGTTTCTGCAGTCACACAGAGCTCGCTGTAAACTCGCTGTGATCTTACTGTAAACTCGCTGTGATCTTACTGTAAAAGCGTTTGTTATTGACTGCTATAATTACCAGCAAAAGTAGCATTCACGCATTAAGAAAGCTGTTACTGCTGTGTTAAATCATTTAGAGAAGAAACACATTGTGTTAATTTTGATCTTTTAACAGAAAATACTTGAGTAAAAAAACTGGGCAAAAATATCTTGATGTAAGAAAAACGATTCTGCAACCTGCAAATGACTTACTATGAATCATACAAACGCTCCGATCTTAGAAAACTGAAAATTTTCCTCATTGTCAATCATAATATATATACCACTTATAAATATACTTGGTATAAATAACTGCAAATCACTGCAAATCTATTAGTCCACTTTAATTGTGTAAGAAATTAAGAGACTTTGAGTAAATAAATTCTTCACACATTTTCCAAGTTGCTTTTCATTTAGCCAGTTTTTGAGTCATGTGATTTGCTTCTAATTAGCCTGTTTTCCACAATATTTGTTAATGTAACGCCTCAACATGTCTCAAGTCACTGTCAATATGAGTCTTGTCGTGTCAGACATTTGTGAAAGGGTGTGGTAAAGAGGCTGTGATGTCATCAGATAAATGTGGAATACCATTCCCACCTTGAGCTAAAGAATTCCAGCTGAGCACAGAGAAAGCTGCATTGAGAGGTCACCTGTTTAAAATGAAGGCTACCGTCACTGTGCTCCTTTTATTGAGTCTCTTTCTGCTGAATTCTAGTCGAGTTCTAAAACACTTTTATGTAAATCAGGAAAAGAATTGGGACGATGCCCAGAACTACTGCAAAAAACATTATCATGACATGTCCACCGTCAACAATGAAGATTTACGAATGTTCTCGCGCAATCCGGAAATACAAAGTGAGTTTTACTGGATTGGACTTCATAGAAATGAGGAAAATCTAAGCAGGTGGCTGTGGTCTGAAGGTGGAGAGGCAATGATGAATGCAGTGGAGTGGTTCAGTGGAGAACCAAATAGTTATGATGAAAAATGTGCTGGTACTCATAAAGTCTCATTTCAAACATTTGACCATGACTGCTCCAAGAAGATGCCATTTTATTGTATGGAGGTCTATAACCTAATGCTAGTGAAGGAAAATAAGACATGGGAAGAGGCTCTTGAATACTGCAAACAGCACAACTCAGAGCTGGCCAGTGTACATGCAGAGTACATCATGGAACAGGCAAAGTCTTTAAACACAGAAGCTCAGACGAATGACGTGTGGACTGGCTTGCGCTTCTTAGCGGGCAACTGGTTCTGGGTAAATGGAGAAGCTCTTGAGTATGATGATTGGTCTGCAGATGAAGATCTCCAGTGTCCTCCTAACAATCAGCGCTGTGGAGCAGTGGGGAGAGACTCAGAGTTCTGGAAACCCAAAAACTGTGAGGAGAGACTTAACTTTCTCTGTGTTAGTAGAACTAACTAGAAGAGAAAATGTTTTAAACAATCATTGTGCCATATTGTATGAAATGAAGAGTCATTCTTGCGAGTGCTTCATTGAGTACAGTGATCAGCATTGTTCAGCAGAGTGCACTCTAATATATTCATAAATCATGTTTGTTCATTTGTGAAATCTTACGGTTTCGGGGTTATAAACATTAGCTTTTGTTTTGGTCTTAATTCTTATATTCTGTGTTGTTCAGAAGAAGTATCTCAGTCTATCAGCACATTATGTGTGATTATACAAATTCAGTTTTGTTTTTAAATAGGCTAAAAGATTGATGAAATGTTTATCTAAGTGTGCCAAAAACTTGTTTCTCATGATTTACTGTATAATGTGTGTGGTTTTACTTTTAGTCTATAGAAAATGTGAAGAATAAACATGAAATGACTTTGAATTTGTGACGTTGTAACTCTGTTGTTGTTCTTTTAATGTATTTCTGGCCTGTCACCACTTGAGGAAAATGAATATGGTGTAATGGAACAAGTGTATTTAGCAAGTGTGTGGAGCATGGTTAGAGCATGGTGTTAACAACGCCAAGGTCATGGGTTCGATCCCAGGGATTGCACATACTCAATGTATAGTGATCAATGTGTAGTATAATGCAATGTAAGTCGCTTTGGATAAAAGCGTCTGCCAAATGCCTAAATGTAAATGTAAATGACACACAGACATTAAAAAAATGTCTATGTCTTTTTTGTCATTGTACAGCTCAGCAATGTCTCCATACAATGAAATTAGTGTTAGTATGTATTGTTTTAACTTGTTTTAACTTTACATTGATTAAATAACCCTCCTAGAAGCTTTTCTATTTTTCCACTAAAACATATTTTTTGTATTTGAATTACATTAAACATTCTCATAAAACAGTCCAGTGGCCAGTGCTGGACTGGGACAAAAAAACTGACCCTGGCATTTTGACCCAGACTGGCCCACTACATATGATCCCAAATATCACCATCTTTGCTCACTCGAGTACGTAATTCACAAAAGCAAATTACTGGACACAAAATACTAATTTGAAATATTTTATTAGCTAATTTGTAAGAAATACTAAAACCTCCATGAGGAAAACAGTTTACTTTAGTCTACTTTAATCTGGTTTAATCAGTTGTAAATATAATCTTAAATAGGTTATTAATTAGGCATATTTGTATTTAATGTATTGGTGAGGTCAAGATGACTGGCAG
>JAZGTI010002545.1:0-35773 GCA_036877585.1 Botia kubotai | reverse complement strand
AACTTCAGACACTCGTCTATGAAGATGTTGAGGTAACGCTGGCGGACATTAGTGGGCACCTTGGCCCCAAATTCAGCAGGAATGACAGGCCGCTTCATAGCAGAGCTCTGTGGGAACAGAGAGTTGATGGAGGGCATATAAAGAGACAGTGACGTTAATACTGTTATATGCATACAGAACTGCTTTACCTTCATGGTAGGGGTGTGAGCCACTCTCTTCTGTACTGTGGTGGACGAGGTTTTAGACTGGATGCCAGCTGACGTGTGAGCTTTGACGGAAAGTTGATCTGTTGTTGCCCTTCTGGCTTCAGCTAGTCCTAAAACAAGCAAATACAAGATATAGTGACTAATATAGAACATGCAGCATCAGAGCAGCATTACTGTAAATGAAAGGCAGCATCAGAGTAGCATTACTGTAAATTACTGTACGGCTTTCCTGTTGCTCAGTGGTTAGAGCATGGCATTAACAACGCCAAGGTCATGGGTTCGATCCCAGGGATTGCACATACATAGAAACAATGTGTAGTATAATGCAATGTAAGTCGCTTTGGATAAAAGCGTCTGCCAAATGCATAAATGTAAATGCAAATTAAATGCAGCATCAGAGCAGCATTACTGTAAATGAAAGGCAGCATCAGAGCAGCATAACTGTAAATTAAATCAGAGCAGCCTTAAACTTGATATTTTATTATAACAACCATTTTAAACAATTATATCATAAGATTATTTATACAACTGCTGTGTAAATGCATATGCACATTTAATGCAGGAGTCCTCATACCGGGCTTTGGAGAGGGTACGGAGGCATTCGGCCGGTGTGCCACGCGTCGTTTCTCTCCAGACAGCCCCAGTATTGGATGAGTCGAAGCAGACGCAGTCTTAACTGCAGCAGCCAGCTGTGCTGCCTGCTGCTGGGCCTTCTGCATGCGCTGGAAACAGATCTCCTGCGCTGTGAGCCTCCGCTGGGGCATTGGTGCAGAATTCAATGACGGCTCAGACTAAACGAAGAGAATTACAATCAATGATCACACGATTTCCTTACTGCTAATCCACATATATGTGATATTGAAGCTATATTTGTAAAAACATTTATTGGAAATGTATTTATTGAAATGTGATACATGCAATGTACCGTATGTGATACAATAATACTTTAAGTGTGCAAAATCAACTTAATTATATTAAATTAGATTTAAATTATTAAACCAACATATATGTTTCACATTCTTTCAGGGGAAAGAAAAGCTTCACTACAATGTCTGTAAGCACGTCTCTCTGACATCAGCATCCATCTAAAACTGACTACACAAACCTTTCTGAAGTATTACAATCATTCAGTTATATAAAAAAAAAAATACGATATACATATTGCAATATTTCAATTTTCATACATTCTGCAGCCCTTCTATGAACTCTAACTAGCTGTGCTATCTTTTCCTGCCTTTTTGTGCATGTATTTCTTTTGATGGTATTTGGACACACATATTAGGGCCAGGCCCGCATGGAATCCGTGTCTACTAAAGGAAGTGCGTGCTAAAAGCTGATATGCAAATGTAAAGTGCCGGGAACCAATAAGAGGTCAGAACAGGCAGGTGCCTCTGCATTCCAACATTTACCTTTCCTTGAGCCTTAAAATGTGACACTCTCTTCTTCTGGCCAGGAAAGAGAGTAGTTAAAGTGCTTTCTGATTCACCCTCCTCCTCCAGCTGCTCCTTTGGAGCCTTAAACACATGAAAGTGAAACAGTCAGGTGCCCTAAAAACATGTCAAACTGAAACTGTCAGACGCACCAAAATAACATCAGAAAATTTCTCCACTAGCATGAAAGTTTGCATAACATCTTCAAAGGCCCATACAGGCATTTTGAGGTACGCTAAAAACATCAGACATAACATTTGTGCATTTGGCATCCAAACCTATGACAAACCGTGCATAATAAATGAGTTGCCTGTAGATTATAGAACCGTTTAATGCGTCGGTCTAGAGATGTATCTGAAGTCTAAACATAGTTAGACAGACATTCTAACACCAATAAAACCTTATCAGATTATTATACCTGCTTAGCTTGTCTGCCCTTGTCTTCCGTCTTCACCTCGTTGGATTCGTTAAATATCCGCAGACACTCCTCCATGGGGTCGGAGTCGTACTCCATCTCGGCCTGCAGGCAGGAGTAATCCATCGCATCATCCTCACCATCATCATCAACCTCAGAATCGTCTTCTGTTGATGTCACTTCGTAGGTTCTTCTTTTGTTATTCATGAGGCTTCCTACTTTAAAAGCGGAAGCTGACTTCCTCACTATCCTCTCGTCATCCTCATCGTCTTCATCAGCACTCTCAGCACCGAACAGGTCCGCGTGACTCAAGCTCTTCTGTTTGGTCTGGCTTGCCACTTTTTGATTCGAGCTGCTTTTTAAACTTTTCTCTTTACTGCTGCTGCTGCTGGTTTTCTTCTTGTCTTTCTCTCTGCTTTCTTGTCTTCCGTTCTTCAGGTCTTTGAATTTAAAAGATTCCTTGTCCGTTTTTACAGGTTTGTCTATTTTGGCCTTCTTGGCATCGCTACTTCCTCTGTCTTTGTCCCTGTGGGTGTGATCACCCTTCACCTTGTCCGGCTTCTTGTTCTTCTCGCTGCTCTTCACCTCCACACCTTCTTTCCGCACCTTCTCAGCAGAACCATCCTTAGATTTGCTGCTCCCCTCCACATGCTTACCTTGGATCTTCTCTTTTTTCGTACTTTCCTTACTTAAAATCTTTGACGTTTTGTCTCCGCTGGAATTTTCGCGTTTTTCTTTCTGACCGCTGCTCTTCTTATTCAAGTCTTTTTTGTCCTTTTTCACTTTGTCAGATTTACTGCTTTTCGACTGGCTGCTTTTTCCAGCCATCTTTTTGTCTACCATCTTTCTGTTTGTCCGCTCCACTTCCTGGAATTCCAAGTCATCCGATTCATATTCCGTTTTAGACGCCTGCTTTCTTTGTTGTCCCGGCAGAGCGGTGTTACCATCTGCTGAAGTTTGTTCCTGTTTCAAGCCTGCGTTGATCCCTTTTCGCTGCAGACGGCTCAAGGATGTTGGCCGATACTCTGTCCCTGAACTTTCCTCATCGGATTCGGAGAAACTAGCGGTGTATTTCGGGACAACAAACTTCGGAGATGACGACTTTGGTTTTTTTACCATGGGAACATATTCCTCATCCTCTTCTGCAGGGTAGAACCTTTTTCTTACCTCTCCATCTGAACACAAAGTTTTCTGTTCTTTAACAGTCGGCTTAGCCGAATAGTTGGAAAGGGGGTCGTACTCCATGTCCGTGAAGGGTTTGGAGATATCCAGCGTGTATTTACATTTCACAGAGGAGCCGGCATTAGCTGCGGGGGTCGGAGGGACGTGGGATGATGGAGGAGGCAACGTCTTTTTAACACTCGTTTTGGAGACAACGGCAGGCACGTACTCCAGTGCACTGGCATTGTTACTGCTGGTCTCTGAGTCCAGGGTGTATTTGCTGGAGCGTGGGGTTGGGTTGTATTCATTGGCTTGGCCCATTTGATAGCTCCCAGGATCGTAGCCCTGATGGGCCGATGCAGCAGCAGGCCTTTTAACAGATCTATTAATAGCGCTTGCGGTGGGCTCATATTCTTGATCTCCAATCTGAGAAAGCTTCTTCTTGTCCCTCTCCATCTCATTGCGAACAGCCTCAATGGCTCTGTTGACCAACTCCAGCTCCATGGTACCCTGGTCCACATCTGGACCTGTTGACAGACTCGATAGAGGCTCCCCATTATAAGGCTCTCCTGGTCTTACAACCTCTGGACTGAATGGATCATAACCTTGATCTGTCAAAAAGCCCCAGATAAAGTTCAATGAGCTACTTGATATAAAAATAATTAAAAATAATTAAATGCCGCTTTGGCAGCAAACCATTTCTTTACAACGTTTACAAAGGTTTTGAATGGTGAACATTTATCGAAGTTTATTGTCATTTTTCCATAAAATATGTTAATCATCATCAATCACACAAAGACATACTGGCGGAGGGTTTTTTGTTACACCAGTAGAAAGACTTTCATACTTTTGAACGCATATGACAACAAATACGTTTTTAATAAAAGTAAAACGTGGTAATTTTTAATTTACCGCTTGTGCTCGCTGAAAGAGCTTTTGTCTTCCCGATGTCGTATATCCCAGAGGAGGCTCGTCTTTGTTTGCTGTGCCTGAAGTGACAGTAGGGTCTACTGCACCCATCTGCACCGCTGTTCCCTTTACTAGTCTCACCATAAAACGGGCAGTCAATCCCTCTGAAGAAACCGGTAGATCTTAACATTGCTACTCATAACCACTGTCGCACTACCTGTCTGATATGCTTCCTTCACCGCATTCGTACTTGTTTGCATATCCGTATGCTGCCACTTTCTTTCAGACAACAACAGACTTCCTACGACGCCTTATTTTTATGAGCGACGGAGCGCCCGCAAGGCCCCCAAGCGTCGCGCTTTGTACGTAACACAGTTGACCGAACCGTTTGCCTGTGTGCATACAACTAATGCGTCATTGTTTGATTCGTATCAGGTTATTCATTGAAGTAAAATGAAAGATCGCTTTTATTGTTTTGGATCGCTTAAACTCTTCACGGTGTGTTCGTGTACATAAAGAGACAATGTTTGTTGTTTCATGTTTTACTCAGGGAGTCTGATCGCTGAGCAGTTGCATGTCTACAAGTGAATGTTTTTGTTACAGGGTGATTTCATATTTTATCGCTTCTTTAAATAAAGGACACACACATTGGACAGCGTTTATAATAACGGACACAACAGACGACAACTTTTATTTCACTCCACCATATGCATCTTAAGCCGGCTTGCCAACCGCCATGAAACGCTGGTAGTACTTTTATTTTGAACGTGGAAGTTAAAGTACTGTTTTCGTGTGATCTTCATGGCTGAAAACGTCTAAAAAGGAAAAACAAAAGTTAGACGACCACACAAAATAAACTAACTTGATCAATGTACCCCGCACGTGGTAGTAATCCCCCAACAGGGTTCAAAACTACTCGCCCTTCAGATACGTTTCCCGAATGTTCGGTATTTTACAAATGGGTAATTTTGGGTAAATACTTTAACCATGTTTTACATGAATTTGTAAAGTATTAACACTACCATGAACGGTTCACTCCAGTTTACATACCTAAACACTATGACAACTAATAGTATAACCATGTAACAATGTGGAAACGCTAAATAATCTCTGAAGAATAACCAGTATTACACAGTATTAAATACAAGATAGTGGCTAATAAAGGACACCGTAAATACGCAGCATCAGAGCAGCATTACTGTATTGGCATTTAATTGTACATGAGAAAAAACAGCACAGTTTTTGTAAAAGGTATACTTACATTATATACTACTTAGTGCGTCATTAAAGTTAGCGAATCCGATAGTGGAACAGATTTGCCAGGATTTAGACCACATACACCTCAACCAAATACCTACAAACCACAGAACCCTCTTTTGGTCTCACTTTTATAAAGGTACAACACCTGAAAGCCATTCATTAAAACTCTTAATTAGAAGGACTTAGCCTATCAGAAGCCGAGTTCATTTAGAATGCAAGTATTTTAATGAAATAGCAAATTAATTACCATTGGCGATTTGCACAGCGTTTAACACGAAACATTTCTCAAATGACACTTTATTAACGCTTAAAGGTTTAACTTACGCTGATGTAAATTTAATATGATCTTCGAGATAAACGCAATGAGTTTTGTTGTCATAGGCAAACACACACTAGAGGGAGACAGTCAACAGTATATAGTCAGCGTTTGCACCTTCATCATGAACGTACAAAACACGAGACGCCGTTTTCTTAATGTAATACATTGTTAATAAGGTTTGATGTGAAATTTGTGTATATGCCAGAGATAAGCATGTCAGACATGCTATACATATTATCTACACGTACATGCAGTTTTGTTGTCCTCATAGAATATAAATTGTCAACATTCAAAATGAGTCATAAAAATGACATGTCCTTCACAGATTTTAATTAAAAAACTTAATGCTGGATATCTGGGCATTTTTTGGAAAGTGATCAATCTTGGTTCTTTTACAAACGATCAAGTATTACTTTTCTTATATTAATAATTTGTTCGTACATACAAAATTATAGCACACGTGCAAATAAACCCTCAGCTTATTTAGATCTGAGAACACGGTGCTGTGATCCAGTGTGTTGACTCACTTCCCTCCGCATGTTCAGCCCACACTTTTACAGTAGACCGCCATGCTGCTCTGCGGTCTCCATAGCAACCGTGGGTGACTGTTTTCACAGTGTGTTTGCATCAGACACTGTACAGCAGAAACCGGCCTTGGCGAGTTCAGGTGAAATATCAGCACACTTGGCTCCAATGACGTTTACTTAGAAACACGATACACCACGTGACTCGCGCTCAGGTGATACAGGTGTGATAATGTCAATAGGGTTGTCGCTTCAACAGAGCCTTATCTAAAGACTGCGCTTTGCTGGCAGCACCAATATTTGCAGTATCAGCATGTGATCGTGAAGCACGTTTCGTGTTATGCCTCATGTGAACACAAGCTAAAGTTCAGCTTTTGTGGAGCATAGTGACATTTTAGAAATTCAACCAAAATAAATGTGAAAAAATAAAAGGACAACACAGGACTGGACTTTTATGTCAAAGCATTTTATTGCGTTTTGTCAGTTCGTTTTGTACAAAACAATACAAAATTCTGAAACAACAGTCATAAATTCAGCTTTGAGTGAACGGCAATCAGCCACGTGGTACAGTAAAGTGCTTCTTTAAATTAATACCCATGTTGTTTCAGGTGATTTTTACCCCAATTAGTATTTTGGACAAACTTTTTTGGAATTTAGAAACAGATAAACAGTGCTTCGAAAACAGTAGCCTTCAGGCATCAGGGTCACAAATTGAGGCAAAAATTAATCTTGTGCACCCGAATACTTTTATCCCAAGAAACCTGGTGGGTAAGGGGACTTCATAGATGCTTTACTTTTGTTTTACAATGGCTAATATCGGGCTGCGTAAAACAAGCACGTTAAACAGCGAATGAGAACATTCTACACAGCCCAAAAAAGATCAATCTTGAGAACAAGTCAGATTTGGTAATACAAGGCGGCCCATATCAACTGTATGAGTAAAACTGTGGTAAATCTGCGGTAAATCAGAGGCACAGGGACTTTTGACCAAGTGCCACAGACACTTAATACGAACCCAAACATTTGGGAAATCTGCAATACAAAGCGAAAGAGAAAAGACAAAAATACTGAAGAGAAGTGGCGGAAATTGTGTTTTCCAGGCCAAAGATTGCTTTAGATCTGAGCTTATGAACGCTTTTGTTTTCCATTTGTACATATTCATTGTAGCAAAATAGTTTCCTGAACAAAACGTGAGGAAACGGCTGCACATACAGTTTAAGTCTTACTATAAGACATAAGAACCCCACAAAAGATGCGTCTGTAAAAACATTCTTAAAGAAATAAAGAAAATCAACAAAGGTTACAATCAGTGTCATAATCAGCACAATGGGCCCTTCAAAACCAAGGACTGCCACTGGGTTTCATATTTTTCAGAGCAGCATGCCACAGAACTGGTGATGCTCTGAAAACATTCAACAGCATTGTACGTTTGGGTGATCAGAACTCCCAACAGTGAAACTAATGCTTGAAGACACTCGTGCTTGTAGATTTTATAAACCTTAATCTGAATCCAAACCTTTGGGCCAAAATGCATTGCACCTCAGAGAGGCAAAGGTGATCTATGCTCAGCTCAATCCAGTCCTCTGTGTCTTATGAATTAGCATGGCTAAAGCTGATCCAAGATCAGCACTCCCAGACACCTGCTTAAATTATAGCATTCGATTTTAGAGCGGAGCGCACTTTGGCAAACATGGTTGCATCTCACATAACCATCAAGCATTACAGAGAAAAGGGGGAGTTTTAACAACCCTAAAGTCACTTTGAAAGCAAAAACAAAAACATTAAACAGATCTTTACTATCAGACTCTTTTTGCTTCCTTCGTTTTTTGCTTCCTTTGTCCTCTCGCTCCAATCAGTCACATTTCCATATGCTCTCTCTCTCTCTCTCTCTCTCTACAGCATATAAATCAACACGTAACAAAAATGATAAAAAAAAGGAAAACCAAAAAAATGATGTTCCACCTGAACAGCACCTTCTTAAAAATAAGATAGTATAGTAATATAATATTCTTTCAAATAAAAAGTTAAACAAAGCTCAACAAAGTCTGAAACAGTGTGGCACACTCTAAACTGGAGTCAACCATTAACATATAAAAAAAAAAACATAGTAAACTTTCTTAGACCATTTCACTCATACAGCTACATTTTCTTGGAAGACATTTTTTTGTAAAATTTTTAAATACTTTTTCTCTGGAATGCGTTTCCATTTTTTTTTTAGGTTTTCTTCTTTTAATAATTAAAAATAATCTCTCCCTCCCCTCTTAGTATGTATAAATTGCTTTATAGCGGCATCTACAAGGTGATGTTTTGATATTCGCGTACCACAGCTCCCCTCTCCGAGCCTTCACTTCCTGATATCAGCTATCATCATTCATTTAGTCATACTGCCATACGTGTGCTTGTCAACCACCTGGTCATCTCTCAGTATGCACTTATTGTACTCCCAATTTTTGGTGACAGGTTCAGTTATAGGAAACCGTTGTGGTTTCCTGGACGTTAGTTTGGATAAATCTAAAGTGGCAATTCCATGTTTTTCTGTAGGCTAAAACCTCAAATAAAAACATATTCATGGAATTCGCACCTAAGTCTTCCAAGCACACTAGTGAGAGTCCAGCTTCTAAATTTGAAAGTGGTGCGAGTATGAATTAGAAGTCGACACTCCGGCACTAAATTGGCACTAAAGTGCTTAAATAACATAAGAAAGAACTCGCTATTCCGGTTTAGGGGAATTTTGCTTACTGAATTGAATTGAAATGAATTAAAGAGGGGGCGGGGCTGGGGTTGCATTATGTGGGGTGAGGCACTATTATCAGAACTTCCGTCCGCTAAAAATGATGCCATTCATAACAGCCTTCATCCGCATTGCTTGAGCGCATACGAGTATCTTCAGTATCTGCTGAAGGGGAGGGGGAGTATAATGTGCGCATGCATACAGGAGAAACATTCCTGAAACGCATGCACTCGTCTCTCACAGAGAAAATTCACAGTGAATCCAGTTGTTGTAACATGGAAGCAGCACATAAAGGAGGTTTGGGGTATTAGACCTTTGGTGTGTGTGTGTGAGAGCTGTTATTTAATGCTCTGACAAACTTCTAAAATGCCTGATGTAACCCAGTCTCTATCCTAAACCCAGTCCAGTTCGTTTGCCTTGAGCTGCAAGGAGACCGTCGTTCCCAGGTTGTCAAAGTGCTCGTTGAAGTGCTGTAGAAGCCTTTGCACTGGTGGAACTGACAGGACTTGCCTCGAACCGAACTAAATCACAGTTTAGGAAAGAGTTGGGTATCATTCAAGTGGACCAAGGAAAGGGGGAGGGATGTTTGCGCAAAGGTAGAGGATACTCAGTTTGTCCGTTCGGGATTGGTTCACGGGGAGACCAGCTCAACCAATCAAGCGCAGTCCCCCACGATGACCAGCGGTGCCAGGAGCTGCCTGAGCTCGGAGGCGGAGACGGGCGCTCCCTTCAGCAGGCTGCTCCTCTGTCTGCGCTTGGCCAGTTTGGAGTTAGAAGGAGGGGAGAGGCGCATAGACGAGGCGCCGGCCGTGACGACCTGAGGAGGGTCCTGCTGCTGCTGGTCTTCCAGGTCGTCTTGCTCGGCCAGTTGTCGGTTCATGGCAACTGCCTTGCCCGCAAAGAAGGTCAAGTCCTTAGTGCTGCTATTCCTGCGAGTGTGCAGAAAGGACCATTTAACATTATAATATATAACCTTATATAATAATATACATAATATATAATAATATACATAACATTTAAAAAACTCACCTTGGTGGCAGGATGGACGAGGGGAGACAGTCAAAAGCTCCCTGGAGAAAGAGAAGCAGATTGTAAATCACTGTACATTTATAGTTATACAAATTTCTATTAGGACTCTTTGACAGTGAACGCAACAAATTATCCGAACGTCTTACCCCTTGTACCCAAGGGTGCTGGAGAACCTGAGCAGCGCTGAGACGTTTCTTGGCGTCCCGCACGAGCAGTTTGGAAATGAGGTCTTTGGCGCTGGAGGAAATATGAGCCCACTCTTTCTCTGGAAACTCATACTTGCCCTCCTGGATGCTCTCGAACAAGGTGTTCTGAGTAGACCAAAAATAAGTACATTCATTTACCTAGGCAAAATGTACAGGAACAAATGAACAGTGACCGAAGGGTCATGTGACTAGGCGAGGATATGCAAGCTACCTGACACGCTTGGCAAGGTTCTCCGTTCTCCCAACCGCAGTCGCTTCCACAGTGCCCCACAAAGGGAGGGTACCCGCTTAGCATGATGTAGAGGATGACCCCCAGACTCCACAGGTCACAGCGCTTGTCGTAGATGGTGGCCTCCTCATTAAAGGCTTCCACCACTTCAGGGGCCATGTATTCAGCAGATCCACACTAATGCACAACAGAAGAAGAGGAAGAAGAACGTAAACAACCGGCATCTCTTGTAAACATGAACAAGCAGTCGCATCAGGTGTGGCTGAGTGCCATGTGGCAAGCAGAGGCAAAAAAAGACAGAAACAACAAACCAAACAAAGAGCGAAAGAACAGCAGTACTATTCTACATTCAGCTGATGCATGTCATGTGCTCTCTGCAGATCTTAAGCATGTCTGAGACGTACTGTGTAAGAATCACATGATACACAGCAGGTTGAGCCAAGCTGGGCAGCGGTGGTCAAAATTAATCTTACGGACCCACCTTACGCAAACCGAAACGCGTTTTTTTGCTGCAGTCCAGATGGAAAATGCAGCCTGGCATATGAAATCCTTATTAAAGTAACCACGGTAACAACTGTTATGTCACGGACGGAGGCGGGGAAATGAGTCATGGAGTGTTTTGAGGGCTCGGCTGCAAGCTCAGACCGCTTGTTGGGTCGGGCTCCGACCGCCTCTGCCTGAAACTAGGTCACGCTGTGGGACTGGAAAAAGAGGATTTTGTGTTGCAGAAAACCCACATACCGTGTTTTATTACATAACAGAAACGAACACGTTTGCAACAACGACGCGGACATGCATCTTTGATGTAGGAGGACAAAACCACTTCAGAGAACCGCTCACTAGTTCAAGAGGACAAAATTCGCTGTTGAAGGAACCGGGGCTCTTTAAATTGCCCTCAATGGGTTGGTCCATTTCACTACATTGAGCACCTATAATTATGCAAGTGAGATCAGTGTTACAAAATAACTCGCGTTAGCATTTTCCCCCAGACGTCCTGGAACTTTCTAGAATTCCTGAACTGCAGTTCTGAGACTAGCACTGGTCAGACTACAACATATATATGTGTGTGTATATGTGTGTGTATACACACATACATCTCAAACAACAATCCACAATAAATTAGAAATTAAACTCGCTGCTAATAATCATGTTAACATACGAGTACATTTTAATGGCACAAAGTTAATGGTACAAAAACAAAGGCTGGTTCGACCAAACCCCTATTAAATGTATTCACAGGTGTTCCGATGCAATAGAGGTCATGTTTTAGGGCGTTTATTTGAGGTTATGGAAGCCGTTGGCCTGCACTGCTGATCTTTTGTTATCCTGAGCCCAGCTGCTGCTGCTGCTGTCGCTTTAGCTCCGCCTTCCAGCGCACTTATGTAACGCTATTCGCAGTGCAGGAATCCGGAGAGCAGACAAAAGCTCCCACTGTTGCACCCAACCCCCACCGACACCGTTTTTGCTCGCGGTCTCTCAACACCCTAACATGCGAGAGGACGCTTCGCAGCCACCCCCCACTCCTGAACAAAGACTCTCACGAAGCACAACCAATCCTGAGTGACCTATCTGATAACATAAACAGTGCTCTGTAACCAACCTCGGTTGTGTACCATATGCAACTAAATGAATGTTTTCAGAAACGCAGGAGTCTGTAATTAGCGAATGAGCTACATGTTACGCAGGAGTGGTTGGTTGCTCTGAGTCAGAGGTATACAGCTGGATCAGACCGGTATCTTCGTGATTCAGGAAGCAGTCCGAAATGATAGACTTTTACGTTCGAGACGGACTTTAGATGTAAGCCTAGCACGACATTGCGTCATTTCGTAAAACAAACGTGACTCCTGCATGCAACTGTAAATTATACGTGGGGCTTTCCGAGTGAAAACAAGGACAAACTAGCTCGAGCGGTCGCGTTGTTGGTTTAGTGCTTTTTGTGGTTGGCACATAGGCATGCTTCAGCTGTGCGAGTTAGTCAGCTATACATAGCTAGTCAAATTTCCCCTGCGGTTATAGACGTAACATATACTGCAGATGCGCAACAAAAAAAACAAAAAACGCTGTTTTTTACACAGTTCAGACAGGATATCATGTGCATTACTGAGAAAAATCAAGACTTCCCAGAAGCATTTAATAGTACAGTTACACACCACACACACAAAATAAAAAAACTGCATAAAGAATATACCTGTTGCTACTGTAATTTTGCTGTAATTTTAACTTTTACTTTACAACAATCCAGTGAACAACAAAGAGTTACTGGTAAAAAAAACCCGAAAAGAAATCTAGATAAGATTACTGGGATCGTGTCCAAGAAAAACATGTTGAGTGCATGAGCAGAGCTCACTAGATGCCCCTCCCCCTTTTCAACCTCCCTCTCATCTAACCAATCACAGAGCAGTTGCTAGGCGTGGGGGGGTGACTCTAAACGAAAGACTAATGCCCAGACAGGCTTAAGGAAATCCAGAGAGACAAAAACAAAGAGAAATGGAGTCCAATTGTGCTGAGGGGGGAGGTAAGAGGAAATTAGAGCACACAAGCCTGAAATGTTTGTGTTTAACTTTTGTTCCCTTCCAGCAGTTTGCCCAAAAGTTGCAAGACAGCAATAAAAGGTATAATTATAAGACACAAACAGTGGCTCGAAGTTTCACAACTAAATTGAAAGTTTGATTTAGATTTCGTTCTTTCCCTACGAAGTCGGCCCCATGAATGCCACAGCGAAGGGCATTTTAGGAATTTTTCTTGGCGGATTTGTTTTTCCAGGAAATTACATGAGCATGCGAAACAACATATAAACTTAATAAACAACAGAAGTAACATTTTAAAGACTAGATACATATAATCCTAACCATTTTACAAAGTCTTTACAAGAAGCTGTTCTCTGATCAGGTTACCCTAAAAACCCCCAAGCTGAGAATTTCTCCTCATGCTGTTCACCTCTGCGCCCCCATCTTTCTGCATCACCTGTTCTTGTACGTCTCACTGACAGTTCAAATCTGTATAGCTGAAGACGGCTCTTTGTTTTACATACGGTATGCTGTGAAAATAAACTAAACTTTCCATTTCTTATTTACAAAACAAGTTATTCTTTTAAGATTGTAAGCCATCTTGTTCACAAGTTTGTTAGCTGATAAGTACACGGATGTAGATAAGCAAAAATCGGATTAGCACTGTTTTGCTATCTCCCAGCAGAGTCAACAGAGCAATGCCTCAATCATTCTGGCCTCTTTAAAGTTCCATTGTGGTCATAAACCCAGTCGTTGACCTCAGCTCTGTCTTTTTTAGAATGATTAAAATGGACCAATTGGAATGAGCCGCACCAATGACACCACCCCAAGTCAACCAATAGCATTACAGAGGGTTCTCCAGATAAGGAACGGCATTGAGAAAGCACATCTTATCCATAGACTTTGTAAAAACAACAAGGGCTGGTCCCAGCTTATAAACTTCCTGTTTCTCCCTTGAATTTAATACCATTTTGTCTGGTCAAATCCACAGCTACGGATAAAATTTAAAGTAAGCCCAGGATAACGAAGGTCACAAACTTACTGGAGTGAGGAGCTCTGGAGTGGAGATGGGCGAACTGTCGCTGTTGAGTTTAATTCCACTGCCCAGATCAAAATCACAAATCTTCACTGGTGAAATCTACAAGAAACACAAGCAGGAAATCACTCAGAAGCGACTGACCACAGTCGACAGGCGTGATTCTTGTGTGTTTACATTCTGACTGGAAACACTGAAACCTCAGACTGTCTGATCAAGCCGTCTAAACCACAAAGGCAAAGTGTGCTTTGAATGTGACTCTGCCAGCAAGCTATTGTAATGGACTTACCCGGTCCTCATATTCACACAAGATGTTTTCAGGCTTCAGGTCTCTGTGGGCCATACCTGCAAATACACACAACAGAGTCACGCGTTAGCCGTGTGGCATTTGAACTTAATGAGGACTGTCGACGGGGCAAAGGGATCACTGTGGGGAAATGTTTCCAACACAGACGGTTGCTAAGCGAGGCTATATTTAGTGCCGCATCCCTTCACGTAGCAGTACTGACAGGAATAAACCATATGAGATGCCCACAACTTTACCTAGAAATACACATCCATAAATCCGGCAGATGAAACGCGATCGACTTGATAAGATTTCGAACGACCCCATAACCTCCCCTTTCTCATTTGTCTTAGCCAGCAACCCCCAATGTGAAACCATCTCCTTATCTCCACTTTCCAGTCCTAAATCACCCCCCCCCCACCCCCCCGACGGTCTTCTCTTACCTTTGTTGTGAAGGAAGTCCAAAGCACTTGCAATGTCCTGCACCACAATGCTGGCCTCCTGCTCACTGAAGTATCTCCTCTTGTGAATGTGGGCCAAGACGGAGCCTAAAACGCAAGGTTACACCTTAACATCAGGCTACCTGATCTTTTCCTTCCAACCGAGACGACCAGCTCTCTATTCCATTACTAAACACTGGCCTTTGGGCCCAGGGGATTCTGGGTAATGTTTCCTAACAGTAACATAATGCTACAGAAACTGCACTTACCTCCTCTCAGCTTCTCAAACACGAGGTAAAACTTTTCCTCTTCCTCAAAGAACTCCACTAACTCCAAAATATTTCTGTTGGGCGAACAAAAGACGCTGAGTGAAAACGACACGTCAACAGAAATCAACAACGGCACATAGGCTCGTTTCTCCAGGCTAAATTGGCAGCATTGTTCAACTGATTTACGTAAAGTATTTATTTCAGGATTAAGAGATGAGTGCAAAGCAGATGAGTGATGAGTGTTACCTGTGGCCCTGACACTGATACAGCATTTCCACCTCTCTGAAGACACGACTCCTGCTGTGTCCAGGCCTCTTCTCAATTATCTGAGGTGAAAAAAATCTCAGGTTAGGATCAAAGCCGAGTGACACCAGCAACATCCGAGGTGACAACCACCCCTCGAAATTTCCTGCTTTAGTGACTATTTAGTTGCCAATTACCTGCCTGAAGTGCTATAAAAAAAGCAGTTTGACCCACTTCTTCAACACAATAATCAAGTTGCCATCTCTATATATAGTTTCGGAAAGAAGAAATCCTATATTTCAATAAAAGTAGTTCAATAATCTAGGTACAACACAACTAGGTACAAAGTTTACTCAATCATCCCCTAACAAAACTACACAGGAACTGTACACAACCGCTACACAACCAAAAGTAACGGTTTACATTAAATCACATGCACCCGTATGAGGCCTCTTGTGTTTTCCAGAATGTGCATGTGTGTGCGGCTCGCTCAGCTCTCTGGATTAGCGGTGCTGTTGAGAGCCGAGCGGACGAGTGCACAAATGTGTATGAGGGTTCAAGGGTGAGGCATGTGGGCCAGCGCATTCCCAAAAACCCCAGTGCTGCAGCTGCATGGCTGAGTCAGCGATCAATCTTCGCCACAAAAAAAATAATAGGGTATAACATGCTCAGGGGAACATGAGGCATGGCCATGTGGTGACAAATTTAACCTAGTTGCTAAATGTTACACAGCTGGCAAATGATTTTACCTGAAAGAACTTTATTAGTTTGTTTCCTGGTAATCGAACCCATGATCTTGCTGTTGCCAGCACCATTCTTTACTAAATGAACTAACCTGTGTAAACATTAGTAGCCCATACAGTATAGCATTATAGCATTTCTGAGGGTATGAAAGTATGGCAACAAAAGAGAACCCAACCAATATTGAATGTTCTTAGAACACTTGCTAACATTCTGTAAAAGTTCTTCGTTATAACTTCAATGGAACGTTTGAACGTTCCTAGAACTTTCAAAATAACATTTTTAAATTTGTGTTACTTAATGGAAACAGGGAAACATTCTTACGACCTTAAACTGTTAGCTGGGAAGTGTCCAGCGTTTTTATCTCCCATAAATCTTCATGCTAGCTTAGCAAAGGCCCTTATAGAGACTGAACGCTGCTCTGTAAATCAAACCACGCTTGTAAACACGCTACCCAGGAGCAATCAGCACTCTGGTCTGGAGGCAGCTGAGCAGACTGCTGGGTTGTTTTCACTCCGCCTTGCCTTTTGTTCAGGCTGGGACACGCGGGGGGAGGGTGGTTAGGACATCTGTTGAGAGCTGTCTGAAACCCATCCCAGCATAAACTGACCTAATGCTTGCAATGATCCGACCTCCCCAAGGGACCGAGACACATCCCTAAACAACAGTATTGTCTTTATGTGCAGCTAGCACATTTTTCACATAAAAAACAACTAAATGTGGGGATTAAGAACTGAAGTGTAACTGAAAACATATCTTGATGGTACACTGCCTTGCGTGAAGGACTTAAAAATAAAAAAATAAAACTCCAAATTTCACAATATTTTTGCTTCCTCAAAATGTAGACAAACGTGCCTGGCAACCAATGTGCGTTGCTTAATATGCACTTTGTTCTCAATTCTGTAGTGCAAGAGAGTAAAACGAAAAGAAAAGAGAAAAAGTAGGTAAACACTTTCAGGATGTAGCTCCACCCCCCCACCCCCCCCTCTTTTTGAGGTTTATGTTTTGGCAGACATGTCAGTACAAAATGTTCCCACCACTGTACATTCTACCAGCCAATGAGAGTGATAAACGGTAATGGATGTTACTGTTCCAAGTCTCTGATTGGTCGACCTTTTATCCGGTCTAACAAAAACAATGACGTCTTTCCACTATGCCAATACCATAACTTAATGCAAACACAACAGTGTCTAGCTGTCCAAATACAGTCTCTAAGAACTAGACCGATACACAGTTAAGCACAAAACAAAAAACTACCCCACTGCAATCCTCAAAAGTGTGTCATTTGCAGACAGCCCCTAACCATGAGTTCACTATTCACGGCTTGCAGGAATCTATCATGCCCTCACCAATCACATGCAACAGAGCCAGTCAGCACAAAACAACTACAGTCACGTATGCTTGTCAAAGGAGTAAATCTCATTCCTTGTAACCCAAGATAGTCATTCAAAGGGAAAGTCCCTTCCAACAATAGCCCTCGAATGCCATCTCTGACCTACACCGATGCCTGTTAGTTTACATGCATATGAAAGAAAACATAGCTCAGGTTAGTTTCATTAAACTTTATATACAATGTACAAAGTGTCTCACCTTCACAGCATATTCTTTATGGGTGATTTGGCTGACGCAGGTCTGGACCCTGGCATAGGCCCCTTCCCCCAGCACCTCATCCTGCAGTTTATACACATCTGAAAGCAAAACCAAAAGTTATTGTAAAGACTGGACGCATACGGGCCACAATTTTAGCTCGTTAGTCACAGAGAACATCAAAATGCAAAGATATGAAACATCACCCATAAAATCTGAACTCACCCTCAAATCGCCCCGAGAAGCTGTCGGTTGCTCTGCAGCGTTTTTTCTTCTTGTTTCTCTTCTTGGCATCCGGGATGTCGATGGGCTGGCTGGATGGCATGTCTGAATGCCAGGACAGAAAAATCCCATTAAAATCCTGATCTGCTGTTGTCGGGTGTAAACACCCACAGAAACTCAACAGGCTGTGCTTTTCTTATGTGTTATAATGAGAATGTTTTAGTTTGAAACACAACATAATGTACGTACAGCAATTTTAAAGGTCATGTTTATGTAAATCGTAATGCGGTCAGAAAACGTATTACGATGCTTTTTGGAGCACAAATCTTGAAACTCTCTTACTGACTACAATTAGTAACAATTTAACAACAACTTACCGGGTCGGGCGGAACAATCAAAATTAAAGGCCGTGTCGAGAAGATGGGATCCAGTTTTGGAAAATTCCTCGGATTCAAAGGGATTTTGCCCCTGGATAGGAAAGAAAAACGTTTATTGGGTACTTCATGTTGCTAATGTTGGCGATGTTTAAAAAGATGTTGTCCATTACCATGTAACACAACTTAAAGGAACTATTCACAACCTAAACAGTCATCATGTCTAGTTTAAAGTCCAGCAGGTAAATATTATTAAGCCAGAAGCATTCTGGAAATCCGTTTAATGGTTAAACAATACCCTATGATCTTTGATATCCAAAGTCACGGAATCAGCCCCATTCTGTATAAACAATGGAAACGTCCGTCTAACTATAGCACATACGGTCCATCTCCTATTGTCAAAACAATGAAAGATCGGTGCGCATTCTGCTCATACCGATATATAATAATAAAATCTCACCTTGAAAGAGCGATGGAATCCGGTAACTTCGGTGATCTTGTTCTGCACCATTTTCTCCTGATTTAGGTGACTTTGTTGGTACTGGTGGCTGGCGGCAACAACGGTGGTCTTAGCTTTAGTGATGATTTCACCCAGCTAATCCAATGTCTTGGAAACCGTGGCGCTTTTAACGGGAATCCTGAAACACACAAAAAAATCAGCTGCATTGTAAATCAAATAGCGATTAATTTTAAATTCTGGTTTACACAGCGACAAGTTTTCAAATGCGTTTTTTAATTTTCGCTTTCAGCCGCGGCGACAAAAGACGCAGTGAAGGCATGTCACATACATGCCCAGCAGACGTCTGTGCCAAGAAAAGCTCGCTATTTCCGTCCGTTATCCAGTCTGCCCAAGTAATTGTTTTACGTTATCGCATAAAAACAATATCGTGAAATAAACATTATTATAAGCTGTATTCACTATGCGCCACAAATGACACGCACCGCATCGCGTTCAACTGACGAAATGACTCCGAAACAAGATATGATGCAACGGCTGCGATAAGTCCACACGCATCACACTCACCTCGATGAAAGAAACTATAAAAACATCTAAACGCAAAATTAAGATAATCTGACCTAAATGTCAGTACTATTTATTACATACTTCCTGCGATCCGACAACAATGCGCCGAGTCCGACCGTTGCACTGCGTCCTTTCAAATCAAACCCATGATGTAATTGTTCCGTCTGCAGCGAATAGAAAAGCGCGACATATCGGCCGCGCGTAAAGCTGGTTCTTACCCCGTTGTTGTCTTTAAAGCTCCAGGCTTGACGCCGTTGTATGAGCCTCTGCTTCGGAAGCAGCAGATGGTGGCCGTGGGCTGTAGGGACTAAATGTGTGGTAGGTACGAGAAGACGAACGGAGAAACTTGGTTTTATAATCTCACGCCCCTTCCTGCCCACCTCCTTTCGGTTCGACCCGCCCAGTCTTGCCTGTAAACACGTACGACACACACAACACACAGCGGGCAGCACATACAGAGAGAGAGAGAGAGAGAGAGAGAGAAAGAGAGAGAGAGAGAGATCACAAGGGCTGATGACGAATGTTATGATTATAGCCTAAGGATAATATGAACTGCATTCGTTTGTTGTTTTTTCTCGAAAGTACTAAGAAAACCTTACAGGCTGGCTGGTTCAGTGATGACGGTCCACTAAATTATTCCGAGGACTCAAGCGTCCATCATATAAATCAACGTACATGTAAATCGTGTGTAGCTGCATTCATTCTGCCTGATGTAACACTCTGCAACAGCCAAATTAACTGTCAAATTTCCCAAATGACTAATCATGAATTACAATTTATGGACAGCTGGTCTAAACAGGTTTTCTGTCATGAGAATATCAAAGCTAATAAGGCTTTGTATATGTTATTACACAATTAACGACCCATTTTAAAGTCTCTCATAACTATAACTACGACTAGTATGTGTTTTTAAATCAGATCAAAACATGTTCATTTCTCATATGATAAAAACAGCGACTATTTATACCCCAGTTTACAGTGGCAAAGATTTTAATTCAACAGGATTTATATGTAATATAACATTCTGTAATGAACATACTATTTGTTGTAAAAAATTTGTTTATGTAGATTAGGCCCAATATTGTATTCAAATGAATTCCATGGAATATTGTGAGCTGTTACATCGTATTTGGAACTTATTCCAACATTCCTTTTCCTAACGGGGTGGAATCTCAATATAGATACTGGGAATGTTGGAATCCACTGGCAGGTGGCTGACACACCCGGCTGGGACACCAGCACGTTTTACAGACATGCTGAGTCTGAGATAGGTGGACGGGAGTATCCGATCCTCATGCAAAGCCTGGAGGAATCTGATCCTTTGAATGAGTGAAATGAAATAGCTGAGATTTGAGTCCAGACACGAGTTGTTAGTAGTTAGTCAGCTTTAACACCCGAGTCATTTCCGTATCGGTTCTGTC
Organism: Botia kubotai; assembly: GCA_036877585.1. NCBI lineage: Eukaryota > Metazoa > Chordata > Actinopteri > Cypriniformes > Botiidae > Botia > Botia kubotai. The sequence continues at coordinate 15,204 of JAZGTI010002545.1, read as the reverse complement.
CTAAACTCACAAGACGTGTCAAACAGTGATATGTTATGCACCCAGTTGGCCCAGGCGTTTTATTTTCTCCGCTTATCTTTATTATTGTTGTTTCAGATCTTTCGATGGCAATGGTCGGGCTGTTAAAGCTTCGGGGACATCTTGTGACCCTCCCTCCCTCTTTTTTATCTATCTATCTATCTATCTGTCTGGCTGGCCTCTCGGTGTGTGTTTTGGCCTATATATTCCTCCATGAAAACAGCACCAAAGATTACGCAAAGTTCAGTACAGGGAAAAGAGAAGCACATGATGAAATGCCAAGTTATGTTGAAAACAAGTCACGTGATGGGGGAGGAGCCGAGGGTACTCCGGGTTAACATAGTGGGGCCATCGCAAAAGGTTCCAAATGGAATTCTAGCTCACCATTGGATAGGGATGCCTTACAAAGTCAATAACCACAGCACACACATGTGCGTCCCAAAGAGGGTATGCAGGGGTGGAATCCGATTGGTCGAGGTTCTATAGATGTGTCAGTTATCCTATAGAATGTGATTTTGTTTACAATATAAGATATATAACAAGGAATGGGGGAAGAGAAGTGAAGAGTGCTCTCATTGGTGGAGAAAGTGAGAAAAAAAAGGTGTTTGTGTGTGTGTGTTCGAGAAAGAGAGCGAAGTGTGAATGTTTGAGTGTGTGGGCACGTGTTTGCAAAGGGAGAGAAATAAAGACGAGTGCGCAAGTGTGCGTCTGTGTGCGCTTGGGTGTCTGTACGCTTATTCTGTTACGCCGAGGGTGTGTAGGTATTCCAAGTTGTCAGCTTGAACATACACATCATGAAGATTTATTCACACTTCTGATGTAGCATGTAAATCTTTCCGGGAATCAAACTCCAGCCTGCAGGAAAACACAGCTAATGCCCATAGGTGACTGTTATCAAAAGCACTGACAGCTGAAAACAGTCAACAGAATGTGCCCAGATCTGCAGTTCCTGCTCAACCTGCGAGTGAACGACAGTCAGGATTACATGTTATGACTGTAGGGAGTGCTCAGAACAAAGCACACGTAATTATCTGTGGTTGAACAAATGAAAAAAATGATCCCATAAACAATTATAATTTAAGTTTGAAACTAATGAAATTCAAGCGTTTTGTAGCCAGCAGTTACTGTGGAGAGAAACATGAGTTGCCTCTTTGTTTTTCCAGTAAACATTTTTTGTTCATTCTTAGAAAATATTATTTAGATTAAGCAATCTGCTGTGGGACCCATTGCATAAGTGTGCTTTTCCCTCTGATATCCTTTCTCCCAGAAACTGGATCTTTTCCAGGCATTATTAGGCCAGACAATAAGCCCTAAGATGCAAATGCTACAGGAACAAATGGAAAATCTGAGGAATTATAAAATTAGGTTGTTTCGGATTGTCACGGATGAGCTGTACTTTGCATACTGAGACATTTTGTTAAATATTTGCATGGCTACTTGGAATTCTCCGATGCTAAAAGAAACTAAATACAACAGACAAATACAAAAAACAGTCACGCCACATCCATCAAACACAGTATTTTACTCTTACGCTCTTAAACACAGTTTAACTGGTTAATGACATGTATATAGTGAAAACGTGCTTTTGTTGGTGTAACCTAATGTATAGGAAAACATAAAACACAACCTGGTAAAACATTTCTTTTAGCGTAAACTGATGTCTTGATCATTCGTTTGTATTGTATATTCGTATACAAAATAGTGTATTTGAAACCCAGGACAACCTTATGCAACACTTGCGCACATTGAATCATACGGAGAGATTCAATGCGCTTTATTGCAGTGTGTACGTACGTTCATCTCGTCCTGCACGTATCAGAACTCAGGAACATGAGGTCAAAGCTCCGCCCAATTTCGTGTCATTTCCCCTCATACTCCGATTCTGGTACATTCTGAAAAAGCGCAACAATAATATTGTTATTGTATTGTCAGATAATAACGCACATATGCGCACGGCCAGACGCTTTCGTCTTGCACGTAATGCTTAAAGTGAAAGCGCTAACAGAGATGCGCGGATACGTTTATCGGTGTAAACGGGGCAGGAAGGATCGGATTTGGTTTACTAAAACTTACCATTTTACAACTACATTTACATACATTTAGCTTTTTTATTACTTTCAATTAGCGATAGATACATTTATTGCGTGCGTGCGTATAAAACAAAAAATGGGAGCGAATACCTCGCTTCTAAAGCTAATTACTTATTTTATACTTTATACTTATTTTACAATTACTTTACTTATAATTACTTTGAAAATACTCAAGATTCTGCATGAACTTTAGGAATGAGCTTCAGCATGCAGAAAAATAAACAACGTGACCTTGCGGTTGCAGCCTTCAACGTAAGCGTTGCATGATACTGCGCCACGCCCTCTCATTATAATACCGAACTTACTGGAACTATCTGGTATTGCTAGAAGGTAATGCTAAAATTAAGGGTGGAACATGATTAACAATAAACGACTTCATTTTCAAAACACACTGTCCCGTCTTTAGATCTCTCTTATTTCTTTATAACTTACTACTCAGCACTTGCTTGGCATGTGGGCTACTTCAAAACAGAACAAAGCTCTCTTTAAAATGGCAAACTAGATTCTTAATCGGGAAAAGCAGTTATAAAATATATATATATTTTTTTAATTATAAGCGGTTGCATAACGAAATTGTGGACCTACTTTTCAAAAAACATTGGACTAGTTTGTTGACCAGCGATTACTGCATGTAACAGCCCGTCTTAATGCAACGTTTCATCATCCTGCGCGGGCCGTAATGCGACGTGTGCGTTTGTCGCCACCTAACGGACAGAGACAAACTTCGTTTATTTCTGCCTTCCCCGTGAATACATGTACAGACCAAAAATGTGGTTCTCCATCCGTTTATTTATTTGTGCATATATCAGAAGGCTGACACGATCCCACAAAACAGCTAGTTAAAGGCAATAAGGCTTCTACCAAAATATTAAGATTGTCTTTTCATTAAAGCAAAATTAAAATGTACAAAACCTAATATATCAGGTGGTGAGATGAAATGTCAGAGCAGACACATTGAATTACATAATAAAGAACATTAAATCAAACTGTTTCAAAACACCCTTCCAGAACTTTTCAGTCAAAACTTAGTGTGATGTCAGATTGTCTCTCACAGAATCACAAAGTTTTACAACCCCACCCCCCCCCCCCACCCACCCCTTGCGTTTGTTTATTAAACATTTACTTCAGTTTTATTACAATATTAGCTGTTGGTAAGAGTGTAGTACCATTAACGGATTTTACCACATTTTAAATAATGTGAGTTTCCTTCCTGTTAATTCTGAGTTTCCTCTTTGAATCAGCACAGAAAATTCAAGAAGCGCACAGATTCCAACCATCAAGAAAACTAGTAAGATACACAGACGAGACAGCGTGGGTTTAATATCTCATACATAAATAGTCACAAATATAGTCTGTATGTCATAGATTATGACACCACAACAGAAATGTAAGGAATGATTCAGAAACAAATCTGGAAAAACAAAAATGTATAATACTGAATTGAAAATGAAAAAATATTCTCCCTATGACAGTATACACATCAGAATACAGAGATTTTAAGTCTCTCACTAAATAGAATATTACAGTACTTTAAAAGTTTATAAAAATAAAGTCTTTAAAAGTTTGTCTTCTATTTCATCTGCTTTTAAATGGTTAATTCTGGTGGTTCTGATCCGTGTGGCCCGCTCTCTGTTTCAGTGGCACATCCGTGTTGTCATCTCTTTCTGTTTAAAGAAACAGGCACGGCGTTAGTGGACCAACACACAAAACCACAAACTGCGTCACACATGTTCAGCAAGCAACAGCATAAAAATATCACACAATCTCGTCAACTACACAAGTGTGTGCAGTACGTTTTCAAAAACACATTAAAATCCTTACGTAATATCAAAAAACTGTTTTTGATTTACTAATTGATTGATGGAAGTATGGTGTACAGCTAATGTAAGACAAAAATGTTCGTTACATTGTACTAATACCTTAAAAACTGATTATGTGAACAGGCACCAAGCTGATGTCTGTAACAGGACCTGCCTGTGACACCTGATATCAGCCATCTAGTCGTGACTACTGCGAGAATGAACTGCTGTCTATGGGGCAGGATTCTCTGCCTTACGAGCTCAGACACTCATCAACTGCTTGTTAGAAAATAACAGAGGCTGAATCGTGTCCTTATGCGGCCCTAACAATCAGCAAAGGCTTTAAGAAATGGCTTTGTTAGCTACTAATTATGAGATGTGATGAGGCATGAGTGTCTTTGTCTGTTTGGGGCGGTCTTTTGTTTCTCGTTTTATACTCTGTACAGGTTCTGAAAACACATTTTGGGAAACACATGGTTTTGTCTGCACCCTTCAACAAACAAACATCAAATCTGCAAATAAACAACTAATTTAAAGCTGCAATTCGTAACACTTTTGGTTACAAATAAAACATACCATGATTCAATGATGCAAGTTTATAATATTAATTTATATCTGCTCTTTTTTTCGGCAAACTGTAATGTTATGTTTCAAACAGAGATGGCGGTAGAGAGGCCAACGTTAAGCGTTTATCCGTGACACACATGTGCTTACCAGAGGCTCCAGTTCTTTGTGGTCTATGAGGTTGAATTCAGTAACAAAGTTATAGAAATGTTTGTAGCAGGTGTTCACGTGCGCTTCGGCTCCCATGTGGCTTACGCAATCAAAGTGATGGATGTACACGTGCACGAAGACGCGGAACAAGCGCGATAAGATCTTCTTCGCCACTTGCATGAAGGTCTTGGGGAATGGCGTACCTATAAAAACACCACCACATGGCATCATCAAATTGAAGCACATTTTACGCCATACGGTACGGTAACATACAACATACAAATTACAGCGCAACCGTATACTGAAGTATGTATGCGAGGCTTAGCGATTTCTGATGGTGACTTAGCGCCCTCATCGGGTTCAAACGTATGGAACAACATCAAAAAAGATATTATTAGATTACTCTGCACGGTAGCCTGCTGATATCATCAGATCCCTCGTCTCTTCTCTCATCTGCACATCCTGTGACATCATCTCCAAACCTAAGGCTCTGAACTGGGCCATGTGCTAAATCGTAGAATCATATTTCTCGAGTGGCGTTTATTAATAGCGCCCTACGTTTCGTCCTGTGTGCAGAAAAGCATCTCCTTATACATGGTAAATTCTGCGACTGTCCTGTTGCATTCTAAGAACCGGTTCCCTACACAGGTTCCGTCTATTTATATCCCACTGTAAATTATATGACCAATTTCGAAAGGCAACGCAGATGACGAGTGGCACATTGAGGATAATGAGACAATGCCGGGGGAGGCTGGGAAATTCCCACTTATGAATACGGCATAGTCCGCACGTTACAATTTATTCTTTTTTGCATTTTAAGCTTCTACCTTATTTGTTTGTTTCTTTCAAAAATCTCGAAATAGTCTACAGTAACGTTTTACACGATGGCCATTTTAAGACATCAAAGCCATTGTAAACATGTAATCAGATGTCTGCTGGATAGCCTGTTTTGATCTACGCAGGTTTAGGTTTGGAGAACTGAAAAAGATCAAATACGGTGACCACACTCAAACTGTACCGATGTTGTTGCATTAGATAACAAAATATCAACCCAAGTGGCATTTAGTTTGAAATAAGACAGCGCAAGGACACAGTACATATATGGTTTGACATACTGTTACAATTAGCACAAAATCACACCCACTTTCTGGATGTCAAACATTCCCATAATTAAAGTGATGAATCAGACCTGTGGTTACTCTGTTAGACCTTGAGGAACACTGACAGACAACCATGAAAACTGACCTGGGACCAGCTGGTTTGGTCTTTTTGCCAAAACGTTTTAGAAATGTGACGTTAGTTTTCAGAGAAAGTCTTGCATAAGTTATTTCAACATGCCACCTAGTTAGAAATGTTGTTATTGCTGTGATAACTCGACATGTTCTTAAAAATGTCAAGATACTTTTGAGACCGTATAAGGCGAGTCTGTTTATCTTAATATCAACGTTATTAATTTGTGAATGGTGATATCAAGTCAACAATATAAGCACATTTACTTTCGACTTGAAGAAAACTGTCAATCATCTTATATATTTAAAAACACTCAAATCTTTGGACGTTGTGCACAAGTGCCTTATGGGTAATTGAGTCCTTACCAACGTTAGTGGGGAAGATCTGTTCATTGTTGATCTGGACCTCAATCCAGTCCATTAGCAGACTCATGTATTTTGGTGCCGGGAGGGCAGTGGGCTTCTTATACTTCTGTTCGTCCTGCCAACGGTACTCGTATTTGGGCCCTCCAGACATGACGGGACAGGTCTGATCTGTGCAGGAGTCGCTGATGGTGCCGTAGATGAGGTTAATGCGATTGAAGAAGTCCACCACATGAACGGCCACCCAGTCGTTCAGGTCTTCACCGTGCGGTAGCTGCACCGCCTGCTTCAGGTCCAGGCCGGCGTTAAGTGACGCCTGCGCTTTCTTGTGGAGCTCAAAGCGCTGCGTCCCGGGTTCAAACTTGCGCTTGGGCCGGAATGTCCTGTCCTTGTTAAAGACTTGTTTAAGAGCCATGGACATGGTTGCCGGGGGGTGAGGGTCACGGTTGTTGTGTAATATGGTTAAATGAACCTTTTGTTTGCAAAAGATGGCAAATAAACAGGGACAATATTGTATGTAGAAGCTTTTCAGTACCACCAGCCACTGAGGATAAATGCTGAAATCAAAGGGGAGAAAACAGGTCAAACTTTGCATGTGTATGTTCTGTTAACCATTAATTTAAAGTCAAATGGGAGGCAAACAGATAAATCATGTCAAAGGAGTGCCTGAGATTTTTTTGGAGGCTGTGACAATGAAATAATTGTCTATCTCTGGATCAAACATTTGTGCAGTTTTTCTTGCCCACATTCTCCAAATCAAGGACTAATTCCACTCCACTGGGCTTTAACATAAACTGCCATTGTACAAATGACACAATAAGTGTGTAGTAGAAACCGCATGAAGATTTTCTGACTGAATAAACAACAGGGCAAAAACGCTAATCTTATTATTTTGATGAATAAGCTATTCATCACATCCTTTAGTCGGACCTCGTCTTATATGAAATATAATATGAAAGAAATGTCCGTTTGCACCGTACTGGTACACAGAGCCATTTTATTTAAAATATTAGAGGAATTGTTGAGTAATTTCCTGTTGGGCACCATGGGTGGCATTTACAGACATCGGCCGGGGGATTCCGCCAACAGCTAATATTTTCACAACACGTTGATCACAAAGACATATGATTATTTCAAATATGATGCTAAAACTACAGTAAATATTTATGTCCGTTTAATGAATGGATGCAAGCGGCAAAAAACAAAGCGAAACAGACTTGTTGCGCGGAATGCTCGTCAGTTCATACGGTAACTCCGTGTGACGAAGTCGTTTTTAATGGCGTGACCACGACGGATAATCACGCGAACTTTCACCGAAGCACAATAAAAGGCCACGAAAACAAACTTATATCTGTCAAACTGTCATATCTCGTCATAAACAGTGCACAAAACGTACAAGAAACGATGCCGTTAACGAAACGTTCTCGCGGGGTCGGTGTAGAAGTTGAAACAAACTTACCAAGCGAGCGCCTTTCTTGTTCCGCTTTGATGTGGCCCGTCCTGTTAACCACCATCTATTTTAAAAGCTTATTCAATATTTTTCTTTGTTGGTGAAGTTACATTGTATTTGCATTTGTTGCAGAATGAAAAGGAACGTGTGCTACGTACTGTAACAATTATTTAGTCTACACTTTTCTAAGGAAACCACAGGCCCCGCCCTACTGAACAAAGTACACTTCCTTTATGAAAGCCTCTTCTGTCCAAACATGGAGGAAGTACATTAAATATACATTTAGTGTTACGAACTCTAAAACGCATTTAATGCACCGGAGACGTTCATATACAAAATCATGTTTTTACAACTATTTATTTCTGTATTATGGAAATGCATTTCTGTTAGGCCAGTAAAACAGCCTCCAGGCAACATCTGTTGTCTTCAGCTCCAACAATTTTATGACTTTATGTGTTGACTCAGTTTTGCTGCGTGTGAAGTTTATTCCAAGTTTGAAAGTTCCAGAAACATCCACCAACAAATGAACAAAATATTTTTGAGAACATATTTTCTAAGAATAAAGAAGAATAGAAAAACAAACGGCAGGAAAATTACAATCACAGTATCTTTGGGACAGCTTATGGCAGAGAACACAGGCCTACAGCTGATAATACTGAAACCTTTGAAAAACCACATCATATGGCATAATTAAATATGAAATGAGCACAAATTATTATTAACAAAACAATACAAAGAATGTATTACAGTAGCTGGCAAATAATTAAAAGGAGTTTTATAAACACAATATAAAAAGTAACAAATATTTTCAGAATGACTGTCCCCATGTTTTCCATCCTCAATTCAATTAGCCTCTGCGATTATTTAGAGGCTTTTTCTTCCTCTGTTTTCATATAATCAGGGATCTTTTTGGCAATGGAGTAATAAAAGGTTCTCATCTTCTCCTCAACCTTTACAAAGCCTGGCCGGTCTTCATGCCTGGAGAAGACAATCAGAAGTTATTTGTATTGCCATAAGCACCTACCACATACCCCCTAACACACCATACATAGTTGATTTGTACTGGGACAATCACTTATCACGTTACACTATTCATGTAAAAAATATTTTAATATTTACTTGTATGTCCAGCAGTCTTTCATCAATTCATACATTTCCTCTGGGCATCCAGGTGGGCAATCCATGCGACTACCACTTTCTATAAAACTCATCACTTCTGGCCCTTTCATTTTCTGCACAGAGAAAGAAAGTTTTTAATAAAAGTGATCAATGATGATTAGGGTTTCTATAAGCAACTATAGGCAGTAAATAGGCTGACCGTGACATCACGGTATATGTTTACTTTATAAGGCTTTCCTCCATAGGAGAAAGCCTCCCACATTGTAATACCAAAGCTCCAAACGTCACTTTTGCTGGAAAACTTGTGGAAATGAATGCACTCTGGTGCATACCACTTCAAAGGCCATTTTCCCCCTGTCCGTGCCTGCACGCATATAATGTAACACTCAAAATAACACTCAATATAACACTCAACAATATAACACAATACAAGTCATACAATATAACACTCACAATAACACTCAATATAACACTCAACAATATAACACAATACAAATCACAATACAAGTCATACAATATAACACTCAAAATCAATATCATCTATCAATTCAATCCATCCATCCATCATCCATCTATCATCCATCCATCCATCCACCACCATCTGTCCATCATCCCTCTATCATCCCTCTATCCATCCATCATCCATCCATCTATCTGTTATCCATATTGTACTGGCAACGATAAACCAACAATTGTCTTATGTTGTGTAAGATCTATATTATGGCACTGACAATTACTAATGTAAATTAACATTGAACTGTTCCAGTTTAAAAAGACTGTGTGTAGCACACCCGAGTTCAGCCCCACCTTGTAATAGTTGTCATCTGCCCCCAGTGCTTTGGAGAGGCCAAAATCGCTGATCTTGGCATATTGTTGATTGACCAAAAGTACATTACGGGCAGCCAAGTCTCTGTGAACAAAGTTCCTGCTTTCCAAATACTTCATCCCCATGGAGACCTGATGCATCAACATCACTATGTTATCCATGGGGACCTGGTCCCTGAGAGGAGCAAAACGTACACAATCATTTTTGTTGTTCAATATTGGTGTCACATGTCTGTGAACAGGTGCGACGGTCTATTTGCTGATGTCATTCAGGTAACATATGTAAAATACTAATGAACTCACTTTTTGCCAGACAGAAACTTGTTAAGCGGGCCAGCCGACGCCATTTCCATCACCAGCATGAGCGCCTCAGCCTCACAGAGCCCGATCATGCGCACAATGAACGGATCACTCAGCTGGTGCATGATCTGGGCCTCTCGCATCATTTCATCCTTTACGGATTTCTCGTTTTCATTCTTCAACACCTTAATGGCCACGTCGATCTGTTTGCTTTGTTGGGAAACCAATTTTAGGGATTAGAATCAAATTATACATCAAATCTTGGTTGAATTGAACGCAGACTATTAGGGGCCAAATTTAAAGCTGCGGTCCGTAACTTTGGTCTCTCTACCGCCATTACTGTTTTCTAAACGTTCAACAACTACTGTAAGAATAAGATACAAACGCTGCAACATCTACAGTATGGGATATATTAGCCGGATCTTCTTTTTTCTGTTTACGGATGGACATTTCCAGCAAAATTGGACCCGGCAGCTCAAATTATAAATCATTATTATAAACCTACAGTTGCGGATTGGGGTAAGATAAGGAGATCGTGTTAAACACTGATCTGTCATGTACTTGCTCCTTAACTGATTTAATTGTAAAAGCTATGGATTGCAGCTTTAATACGGGTAATAATAATACATTGTAATAATACAGAAAATATCATAACTTTACATTTTAAACATCAGAACTTTACATTTTAAATATCAGAACTTTACACTTTAAATATCAGAACTTTACATCCTTTCTTTCCTCTGCGCTCACCTTTCCATTTTGAAAACACCTTTCTTGACGCAACCGAAGTTGCCTGATCCAAGCTCCACCTCGTCGATCATGAGCTTGTCTCTCTTGATGAAGAGCGTCTTCTTCCTGCACTCGTTTGGATCATCATAAGGACTGATGAAGGCGTCATGGTCCATAGGTAAAGCCGGCCGCGCCTCGGCTCCTGCAGGCTTGGGAACTGGTGCATATCATAGACAATGTTACTTATATGAAGTTATTGGCACGATAATTTGTGTGACACGCTAATGGTGACTAGTACAGCTCACTTAACCCTTGCCTAACTAGTTTAAATATGTCTGGGTTTTAGATTGCCGAAAGCACATCTTTTGGAAAGAGCTTTGAATAAAGGATTAAGGGTTAATGGTCATAATAACAATTTGGGTACTTTGTGTACTTGCTTTTATGGGCAAACAATTAATTAATTACTTTATCTGACTTTTTATCTTTAAGAGACCCTAAGAAAACATCAAAGAGACTGGAACTTTCTAGCTTTTATATGTTGTACTACCATAAACTTACTCATAGGGGGCGGTGTGTATCCATTGCCTCTTAATCTTCTCTGAAACAGACCAACAGAGCCCCCAACGATTAACAACATGTACAAAACTGTTGGATATTTTCAAAATGAAGCATCATAACTGATTTTTTTTAGCCATACTTACCGGACCATTGGAAACAGCTAAACATGGAATTGGGAAAAAGAGAAGTATTTTATTCTAAAATATTAAACAATATTTGCACACATTGCCTTTAAAAAATCCACAATGCTGTACATTCAACCTTTACATTGATTATATAATGTCTAATTGTGTTGTTCAGTTATGTTTTAAATGGATTATTTGGAAATGTATTATAAATATTATCATACCTATTGGTGCATTGTTTTGGTTCACACATGGTTCCTTCAAAACTGTCACAAGTCCATCTGGCTTCATTTTTAAATATTCAACCAGCTGCCCTCCAGAAAAACATAATTATTACATTAAACAACCACAATATTAAACTCACACAGCAGAAAATATATATGATATATTTGATTATATTTTAAATATCTACATCAACGGCCTTTCTCTTGTGTGCTAATAATGTATCTAAATACATTCGTTTAAAGTAGATAAATGTCACAAGTACATTTTGTGAAACCTCTTCCGTTCTAGCAACATTTATGCTCTTCTGTTTTTCCTTTTTTCAAGAGTAGGTAAAATGAGATCAGAGACTCTTTGAGGAGTTTAAATGTACCTGCCAGACAGTGTCAAATTTAGTTCCCTCTGGCATCGCATATTTCCCTGATTTGTCGTGTAAGATCTGATAATGGTATACTGTTTTTCCGTATGTCATGGACAGCGCGTAGGTGCCAAGTTCCTCTCTCTCTCTGACTCTGGAAAGCAGATCAAATTAGACATCAAAGGTCAGGCTATTTGCTCCTGTATGTGTTTGTTCTAATGGTATGGGAGGTGTAAGTAGGTCATTTTGGCAATCTTATCAGCTTTTCTATATGTTGTTGCTTCTCTGCAGGCTATGATGAACAGGAAGCTTTGTAGATGAGTGGCCACAGCAACTAGCCGACATCGTTTTTGTCATCTACTTCATGTAGCTCCTCTGCTACAATCTGATCTGATATGCTTTACAAATCGGCCAGTTTGTAGCAGAAAACCTAAGAGACTTTGCAGCGAACAGGGAACATTGGCTAACGTTCTCTCAAAGTTCTCTCAAAGTGATCAATAATGATCTTGCAGTAATGTTCGTAGAACATCTTTTAAACATTGTTATATATATATCAAAGATGTTATTCTTAAGTTGTTTGTGAAACATTTGAGTAACGTTGTAATAAGCAAGACAACATCTAAAAAATGGATGTACTGAACGTTCCTAAAACATTCGAAATAACCTTTATAGTGTTTTGGTTACTTAATGGAAACATACAAACATTCTTACAAACTAAAACTGTTAGCTAGATTAGCTAACAATGATCTTTTAGAGATGTTAAGCTGATGACTAATCAAGGTCTTCACTCACAGGAACTTTCCATCGGGCTGAGATCCTGAGTACAGCCGTCTCTCACCCTCCTGTCGGGGGATCTTGCCGTGGAACCAGGGCATTTTTTCATGTGCTGTGGTGGCAATCAGTTTCTCTAGCTGTGGGGCCTGGCTGATGATCGCCTGCTCCATGGCCTCACCCTATGGAAAAGTAATGCAAAATCGTTCGGCTGGGAAGATCTGTAAATCTCTCAGTGAAACATCTGTTGTGTGCTTCTAGCTCGATGGGTTTCATCATTTATGGAGCATGTCAAAAACGGATCCTTTTCAAACAAACCAACCAATGCATAACATCTGGTGTAAAAGACACTATTGAATGAGGGAAGACGACCATTATATAATCTGTAGACAAATTAGAAGCATGAATTATCTGAGGAATAATTGACAGTGCAGCCATATAGTAAAGCTGAGTGGCTGTTATACATCTTGGGTGGGCAGTACTGTCGATGGGTAGATAACACATCAAGTGTTTATGGATACGGCGTGTCAACGACCTGTAACTGGTCATTGTGTCTTTCTCTTTATCACTATAAACACTTTGTTGCTTTGACTGGTTTATTTAAACTTAACACATCAATTTTTAAAAATACAAGTGTTCTACACTCAAAAAAAAGGTCAAATATAGGTAAACACAACTGTTACGTTAAAAACTACCTAGAACAACCTAATTTAACTTAATGTTTGGGTTTGTTCAAATTTGACCAAACTGTGGGTTGAAAAAAAAACAGTATTTTTAGAGTGTATGTGGTCTCTCAACTAATATGGGCTCATACAAGCATAAAAATGATAAAAGAATGAGCAAAATGCTGTTAAAATAGTTTAACAATACATTTCACACTGCAGGACATGCATGTGCGCGCATGCATGCGTTCGTATTTGTAACAGCAACCGTTGTTGCCTCGAGACACGTTTCTGAATTGATTTAACCCGAATACTCACAAGTCGGTTTCTATCCTTAAAACGCTCTCAACTCACATATCAAACCCAGTCAAAAATTCAACGATGCTGCGATGTACCATTTAAATTCCTCTGTGATTTGTTACATCATCACAAGCGCTTACCTCTAAGTTCCAAGTCTGACGCACATATTCTCTAAGCATATTGTCCCTCAGGCTGTCAAACACTCCCAGCTTGATCTGCGTTTCGGCCGATCGCAGGCAGGGCTTTCTAAGGGTGCACACCAGTCCGTCTGCATCTTTGCTGTAATATTCGCAAAGCTCTGCGGGCCCACAGTGAGGCTTTCCTCCCGAAACGCAGTACGTGCCGTTCAGCTGTTTCTCTATGGAGTAGTGGTAGAACTCCAGGTTCCAAACCATGGAGAGCACGTAGCCGCCAAGACTGCGGAGGCACTGCCGCAGGAGGAAGAGGCCGTCTCCCATGCCCGCCAGCTTCAGCTGCTCCTCGGCCTCCGAGCGACTGATGCTACCGTAGAAGAACGGGAGCTCCACAGCAGAATCGGCCATGATGGAGGTGAGGAGAAGATGCGGGAGATGTTCCTCAGATCAGGGACTGCGCCAAATGACAGCGTTGAGGGAGAAAAAGAGAGGAAGAGAGGTTCAAACGGATGATGAGATCATCAAAATGGGGCGAGATACTGTGAGATGTTTTCATGCTGATGTGGGATGTGGGAGGAGGTTTGTCTGCTGAAAGCTTCGTTATCTACTTCGTTTCCCTCAGTTTTTCTCACATTCTCACTTTTCTCTGCTTGTGACTCACTGCTTTATATGCAGCAGAGAAATCAAATGGTGGGCCACCAGTCAGACACACATTGTTATACACACAGCTGGGTAGATTAATAACACAGTATGTGAGGGTTGGTGTGGTTGGTTTTAGTGTTGCTTTGCAACCGGCGAAGTCTCGCATTCGGTTCGAATCACCACAACAGGAAATATAGACATATCCTTCCCCCACCCCCACCCCCGCCAGGGCTTATATGACAACCTCTCCACCCTGCGCAGGTGCTGATGCTTCAAGAATGTTCCTAACCTTTGTCAACAGACACATGCTCTTATGAAACACATCTCTGAAGGACAGCAGTGAGAAAATGCAAATTAAAAATGCTGTAACTGTGGCACCATGGAACAAGTGTCTACAACAGACAAATAAACTCTCTATGGTGTGATGAATACTTTCCAGTGGCTGAATGGTAAACTGTGTAGGAGATATACAAATACACACATATGTGTGTGTATGTATTCATATATGCACGTCTATGTCATGTCCTTATGTTTCGTTTTTACCGTCTTAACGTTTAAAAATGTATGTGTGTGTGTGTGTGTGTGGAGGGGGGTTTACTTAACCATATATTGGGGACAAATTTCTACTCAAAAGTCAGCAATACCTGACAAATCTGAGCAAAACCTCCGTTTATGATATCTTCCATTTGCAAAAACACTATAAAAAATAAAGTAAATTTTTTAAATTGTAAAAACGCAGAACGTTTTCTGTTAGGGTTAGCGTGCGGGTTAGCGTTAGATTACAGCGTTTATAACT
>JAZGTI010002544.1:0-35777 GCA_036877585.1 Botia kubotai | reverse complement strand
TGTAGTTATTCCACCAACCGGGCAGAGTGAAAGTACGAGTCCGGGAAAGTGATTTCTTCCCTCTTTGGGATGGAACCGCAAGGCGACGTTCATTAGCTCAATGCAAGTTTCTGGAGAGCACATAAATGCGAAGAAGTGAAAGCAGGTTATGAGGTGAGAATCCAGTAGTCTCTTTGAAAGCAAACATCAGAGCCTTGAATTTGATTGAGCAGCTACTGGCAGCCAGTGCAACTGAATGAACAGCGGTAGTAGTAAACAAAGTAGTAAACGGTGTATACTGAAGTGTTTGGTAAGTGGTTAGCTAGTGTTCCCTTTTGCAAAAAGTCTGTACTCATGTAATTTAACTGTGCTTACCAATTTAGGGCCCAGGAATTGTTCAGAGCAGTCAAAGGTGATGAGGAGGTGACCCTTTACAACACAAAGAAGCGGAGAGTGACCCACACCAACTTCAAGGTAGGGTTACACCTCTTATGATCCCTGTTAGTGATATTAGGTTTAACACGCACTGAACACAGCTAAATTCTGCTCATTCTGATGCTTATAGGATGATTCGGATGATGAAGGGCCATGTGTAAAACGCACACAGTCACACAAACGGCAGAAAATCCTGGAGAGAAAAGAGAGACTCGCTGAAGAGTACATCGAGATCTCATGCGAGGAGGGCGAGGAGACTGCCTCTTCTGAGGTCGAGTGGTTTAACTCATCTTTCTCTTTGAACTCCTATTATACCCACGTGAATCATGTCAGTAAGATTTTGTGTTTGTTACTGGTGCAGGACAGTGAAATTGAAGGTAGTGATGTTGATTCATCTATTGAGGATGAAGAGGAATGGAGAAGTGATAGCTCAAGGTACTTCTGCTGCCACCATTATCATTTCAGAAGTTATTTCTGCACCACTACAATATTAACACAGCTGTAAAATAAATTAAAATCTAATCTAAATTTACAATGTTAAATGTTGTACAAAGTATGACGTGGTTAATGGTAATATAATCTTGGACTTGGAATAGTAATGATTCAGTAGTTTATGATAATGTAGACAGGAAAAAGGCTTGAAGATTAAATGTGAGTGAATGATTGTTTAAAGAAAATATCTTGCTGGTAGTTGTAATACTTTTGATAATTCATTATAATTTTGTAATGTATCAGTTAAAGAAAAAATGGTTTTGGTTTGAGGTAAGTTTGATAAAATTATGATTTTGTTTATCAATCATTGTATTACAATTTCCATATTTGTGCAGTCTGTGCGTAGAGCTCATGATATGGGATTCATTACCCTTGAAAAAAATGTTTAAGCATTAAATTTGCTGTTTGTGAAGTAAAATCAGTTGTGGCAAAAGTTTTGCCAGAGACTTCCCGCTAGCAGCAGGTGAAATCAGATAATCAGATAGTTTTTATTTAGTGCTGTCATATGGCTAACGTGTTGTCATCTTTGTTTATAATGAATACATGCTTTTTGTTTCACTTGATTAAAGCCACTCCTCCAGTGATTCTGACTGGATGGCAGATGCTGGAATCAGCCTGCGGCCGCCCATTTCTCCATCATCCCGAAGGCGAGCCTGCCGCAGAATCAGCAGCTCTGAGGATGAAGAGGAGGAGGAAGCAGTAGTAGAGGAGGATCAGACTCTTGAAGAAGAGGAGACAATGTCTTCACCACACAAGCACAAGAAGGCCAAATGCAAAACACCAAAGGTGTCTGATAACCCACACATAAAGCACAGAAATTATCATTTAAAGAGTTGCAGATTGATATAAATTACACTTTTTGTAAATGATCTTTTGAAACCCCTTTTTAACAATGCTGGTTTTTAGCTGGAGACTTTATAGCTGAATGGTGTGATGGGGTGGCATCCTTTCGCTTGACAAAAAGCTGAAGCTAATACAGGTTGTAATGACCACAGGATTTCCATCCAAAGGTCACAAGAACACATGTTTGTGTAAATGTATATTGTACTCCAGAATTAAAATCCTGAGAATTTATTTTGATTCTGGCAGTGATTAGTGCAGCACAACTACAAGATACAGACACATGTGGCTAAGGACTCTTGTGTCTAGACTTAAACCCAACAAGTAAATCTTGAACAATCAGGAAGGCAAAAAAATTGATTTTAGTAAACAATTTGTTTTTTACAGCTAGCAGTAGGCATGAAAATATTAACTACACTGTACTTTCACTACACTTTTACTTTTGAATTTATTTTTTCAATCTTTGTGGAGATTGTGGCTATGATTGGCACACTGCCAAATACTTGATGGCTTTGAATGGTCTGTTGTAATATACTTTGAAAAATAACTATGGATGTTTAAATTGATCTTTTGTTTTTTGTAGCTGAGTTTTTATGTATGTGTTTTTGTAAAACTCAAGTGTCCAAAACAGAGGCCGGCCATCAACAGAGAGGTCTCAGATGAGTTTCGTCCCTCAGCATGGATCACTGACTTAATTCCTAGGAAGTCTCCTTTTGTCCCTCAAATGGGAGACGAGGTATGTCGTTTCACTCTCCTTTTTTATGTACATCTGCAAAATATGTATATCCAGTGTGCCTTTGTGTTTGTCTTCACAGGTCATCTATTTTCGTCAGGGTCACGAGGCGTATGTGGATGCGGTTTGTAGGAGTAACTTATACCCCATTAATCTAGACAAACAGCCGTGGAAGAAAATGGAGTTAAGGGTAGGATTTAAAACAATGCTGCTGTATATTTTGTTACTTAATTGCGCCACAGTCCAAATATGGATATTGTTTGAATCCCCATAAGCCTAGAAACAGAAAGTTTTTTTAAGCAGATTTAAAGAATGTTACTTTTGAGAGGTATTTTCTGAACACTAGCAAGAACAAATGAAGACAAATACGTCAAGGCATTTAAAAGATGACTTTTGGTGCTTGACCCCTACTAAATAAAAAGTAACTCTTACCAAGAGTACATTGGTTCTTTGAGACTTTACCAACACTCCTCCACCAGGTCAACAGATAGTCTGGTGTTGTGCGCAGGGCCACCATTTTCTTTTCGTCTTGTATTATGTGTCTTGTCACCGTTTTCTTGTATTAAAATATTCTTCAATATGAGCAGCATTTATTGTTTAATGTTGTCAACTGTTTATATCTTTGGCTTTTTTTTTACTAGGACCAAGAGTTTGTGAAAATAACAGGAATCAAATATGAGGTGTGCCCACCAACACTGTGCTGTTTGAAACTGACCCAGATTGACCCTGGAACAGGCAAAATAACAGACAGGTCCTTCTCAATAAAGTAAGTTGGTGCTTTTTTTGGACATTGTTTTATTTGTATTTATAATATATGATTTGAAATGTAATGTTTTGGTGGGGGTTTTTTTCTCTAGATATCATGACATGCTGGACGTGATTGATTTCCTGGTGCTGCGTCAAAGTTATGACGAGGCACGAAGCAGAGTGTGGAGGCCGAGTAAGTTGACTGTTATCAGAATTCAATCGTTCAGTCATGTATATGAGCAGAGCATCAGTTGAGTCATTACATGTCCTTGTCATTGTGTTTTGCTTGCTGTAGATGATCGATTTCGCTCTGTGATCGATGACGCCTGGTGGTTTGGCACAATAGTGTGTCAGGAACCATATCAGCTTGAGTATCCTGACAGCCATTTTCAGTGCTTTAAAGTCAAGTATGTCCAAAATGTGTTACAAAAAACAGAGGTATGCTGTAGTCTCTTGGGATGGACTAAGTCTGTAACTTCCTGTTTCTTCAGGTGGGACAATGGGGAAACAGAGAAACTGAGTCCTTGGGATGTGGAAGCTATACCTGAAAATGGTACTTCTGACCTTGTTGTCTTAATCTGGATTGCACTGTTACATTATTAGCAGTTTCTATGATGTCCTGTTTTAAGGCCTGTTCACACCAAGAACAATTACTAAATGTCCACACCTATGCTGATAATGTTGTGTATTGTAAGCTTGCGTACTGCAATTTCACAGTCATGAAAATGTTTGTAGATGGCCTGCTGTTGCTTTCACAACAGCTGCCTACACTGTCATACTTATTCCAGACAAAACACTAGTACAATTGTGAAAGGGCTTGCTTTTATGTGATACACAAATTTAAATCTTGTCACAATGTGGATGTCAGAATATGTCAGACTAATGTAATGCCCAGTTAATACTGTCAATCATGACAAAAATATTAGAGGATTGGACACCACAGATCATTTTAGATGAATCCACGTTAAAAAAAAAAAATCCATTTAAAATCAAACATAAACCTGGGTAACCTTGACTTTAATAGGAAATAGGATTTTTGACAACCTAAAGAAATGTTTGATGTAAAACCCATAAGAAATGTTTAATATGGCTGCGTTTACACTGCAAGTCTTAATACTTTTTTTGCCCACCTGTTTACACTTACGCCTTGTATCTGATTTGCGTGTTTATAAGCACCATTATTGACCCTTGAATTGTGAATGGACCTTTGCAACAGCAATTAATTAAAGGGAAAGTGTTTTTTTAAAAGCTTCCATCATAAAGTCTGCTTTAACGTTTCTCACATTGGTGACACACTCTATATATCTTTATAGCCTCCCTATATTTGGCTTTAATGCTCTTTATTTTGCACTGGCATTGTAGCCAGGTTTGGTACATGTGCGAAATGACATTCAACGCAATCTGTCGTGAACGTTATAGTCGAGGCGAATCGGATATGTGTTTTTAGATGCAGGTCAATCGGATATGTATCCGATTTAAATCCACATCTGAAAGTGGCCCAGATTGTATACGAAAAAATCTGATGTCTAGTGTTTACACGCGTGCAACAAATTCAGATCTGTCAGATGTAAATAAAAAAATCTGTTTTTTTTTTTGTGCCAGTGTAAACGCATCCTATGTCACTATACATACAAGCAAGTTTGTCACGTTGACCATGGTAACTGTTAAATACTTTATAAAAAAAGGTTACATTTCCTTGCTTCCAGTAAAACACACAAATGCTCACACAGGCATAACATAGATCAGTTTTTGAACACATTTTTAAAGCCCTTGGCAGCCTGAATGCATACTGAGGAAACAAAAAATTTAAAAATCCTAAAATTTTATTATCCTGAAATGTCTGACTTTTAGGACCCACTTTATCTGACTAGCAATGTCAAATCGCTGCAAATTAGGGTCACGTATTCTTTGGTGTCTGTATTGCAGCTCAGCATCCCGAGTCAGAGGGTGCAGGGGTGCCAGTGACGGATGAAGAGATGATTGATATTCTGTATAAACCTCAGGAACGCGAGTGGGGCCACAGGGGGCGAGAGGCAGAAAGTGCACGAATTATCACAGGCATAGAGCAGCTCACGACTGTGGGTGCGTGTTTTCATTTTATTCTAGTTTGATATAGCCACCCTGTTTTTATATTAGATGCTAATTAGTTTATGTATTTGATGTGGCACGTTACCATTGCTCATATCTGAGATTAGAGATTTAAACTTTTAAGTATTAAATTATGGTACATAACTTGTGCGTTATCAAGCTTGGGTGTTCTATTACTTAGAACACCTTAGCAACCATATAACTTAACCATAACCTTTAACCATATAGCAACGCTCTGGTGTGGTGACCACCCACAAAAGCCATTGTAGATCCTAGAAATGAGTTCAAGAACCGCACCGCATTTTCATGGTTTGCATGGGAGGAACTATAGCTCCTGTTCGATGTTTTGAGGAACCCGTTTAATAGGTACTTATGATTTTTTTCTTTGATATCTTCTGCAGATATCACTGCACCTTTCTCTGGTCCAGTTGACCTTGTTCAATATCCAGCGTACTGCGCTGTCATTGCATATCCTACGGACCTAAACACCATCAAACTACGATTAAAGCACAACTTCTACAGGTTAGTATCTTTTAAAGCGACCCAAAAATTACAATTTCCATCATGCATGACTTTTGTGAAACACATTAGAAAAAGATTATTAACCTGTTTATGTTGCTCTGTTCCATACAATCAGTGTTGCCATTTTTTTGAGTGGACTTTAAAATCTAGTGCTCTAATTTTCCATACAATGTCTTTGTGTTTCGGTTTGCTTTAAATGTCATTTTTCTGTCAGGCGGCTGTGTGCACTTATCTGGGATATTAAACATATTGAACAAAATGCCAAGACCTTTAACGAGCCCCGCAGCAAGATAGCACAATCTGCAAAGATCATAACCAGTGTTCTCTTAAAGTTCATAAGGTCAGTTCTTCAGCATGAAGTTACTCATGTCACAAATGTTATGTTTTGGACTGGAGCTTATGTTTTTACCTGCAGTAAACCTCACTGTATGGATATCATGGAGATCTACAATGCTGTAGAAAACATGGAGTACTCTGACAATGAGGTGAGGTGATTTGTTGTGCCACATGTATTTGCTGTGTTCTTGAAAACATGAGATTGATTCATACATGGTTTTCAGGACCTGGATGACATTGATGCGCCTGGAACTTCAGCTGGACAAAGACTTCGTCAGGTAGTGAAAAGGATATTGATAAGTAAAAAAAATAGACAAATGAATAAGGGTATAAAAGTTTGCTGCTTTTGCATATGTTCTGCAGTCATCGGTGGAGGTTATGCAGGACAGGGATGCATGGAAGGACCAATGCAAGCGACTGTTGGACTACATGTTTCAATGTGAGGACTCTGAGCCCTTCCGGGATCCCGTAGATCCCAGCGAATATCCTGTGAGTCAAACTTCTGTCCAACAGTTAAAGCTTCATTAGTTTTGTTTGGTTTGAAGGTAACATTCTTTACTTTTTGTCATGGTGTACCTCAGGACTACTTAGATATTATCGATACGCCCATGGACCTTGGAACAATTCGACAAACTCTTGAAGAAGACCGCTATGAAAATCCCACAGACCTTTGCAAGGACACCAGGCTTATATTTGCCAATGCTAAAGCCTACACGCCAAATAAACGGTCAAAGGTAGTGCAGTGATCTAAGATGGTCTTGATTCACCAATGAAAAATAAATGTCTTTGCCTAATCCTAGAAGATGAACACGACGTAACTTTGATATTTGTGTGCCGTTAATAGATTTATAGCATGACTTTGCGACTCTCAGCATTTTTTGAGGAGAGTATACGAAAAATCATTTCGGACTACAAGACTGCCGTCAAAAGTAGCTTGAAGCTGAGGCGCAGTCAGAGGTTTAGGAAGAAGCTGCAGCATCAGGAGTCGACTCTCTCTAGCCAAGAATCCACACGGTAGGCCTGATCTCACTGAAGAAAACGGTGACTAGGGTTGCTTTCACACTGGCAGTTTAGTTTGAAATGCTGGAAATTTGTCATGTGGACCGGGAAGTGCACCGGAGTACCTGACAATGCCTATAGGAAGTGGTCTGGGAGGGGTTGCACAGGAACTGACAAAGCCTTGCGTAAATGACAAAGCAGGGCATTCAGGAAGTAAAGTAATCTGTGCATGTGTTTTAGTCAATACCAACATCATACATTTCTGCAACAAGGAATTATGGCATGTAATATACGTAGTTGTTGGCCACACTGTTGCGCATTCTGCATGCATGTTAATGACGTAAGATGAACGCAAATGCACCTGGGGTCAATAGAATTAAGTGAATGTGAAATCACACCAACACAGCAGGGGCGCCAGGAACAATCACACTTGGAATTGAACTTTAACAAACACGCCCAGTGTGAAAGCCCTCTAAAATTAAACATTTGCATACAGAAGATAAGAAACCTGATAATGTGTCTCGTTCTGACTTTAGACAAAAGAGGGCTACTGTTAAAACTCAGGAAAAAATGGAACAGTCTACAATTAAATCTACCTCAGCCAAAGTGTATGCATCAGAGCGCCGTAGAGGCAACGAGTCGAATGGCTTAAGGCCGAGCAGTTCATCTTCGTCTGGTAAGACTTACAAAACTTTTCCCCCCAACACATTTTGTTACACCTAAAAAATAGAACTCTGATGTAAGAATTTACATTTATGCATTTTATCCAAAGTGACTTGCAGTGCATTCAGAGTATACAACATACATTCACTGGGAATCAAACACAATCTTTGCACTGCTAGTGCTCTACCAACTAAGCAACAGTAACATGATTTAGTACGGATGACAACTTTCTTTGTCTTCATATAGGATCTGGTCAGGAGAGCAAACAGTCTTTGAGTGAGTCTGAAGAAGATGAGATGCCTTCCTCGTCTCATCTCTTTAGACGAGAAACCAGAGCTACAAGGAAAGCTGCACAGAACAAAGGAGCAAAGCAGAGACATGGTAAGATTTACTGATGCATTAAGACTGACTCTCATGTCCTGCTGTTTGGCTTAATCTTTAGTTACCTGTGTATCGTCTGTAGTGGTATAATTCATCTTAAACCATTTTGAAGATCTTTAATTGAGAGACTACATGGAATAATGAATGCAAGTTTGTTTGGACGTGTATGGCCAGCAACTGGAAAAATAACAACTAGGTATTGGGGCAGAAAATGTTTAGAAATATTACACAAACCTTGCTTAAATTGTCTGTCTTGTGTATTTTAGAGAGCCACGCAAAAGTAAATGGGCACAGCAGGTCCCACGAGCATCAGAGGGTAAGATCTCTCAGCGATACTGACCAGGAGCTATCGCAGGACTCTGATGCCTCCAAGAACAACCCCCATCCGTCGTCGTCTTTTGTCAGTTGTCGGCTGAGGACCCGCAAGACTGCCATGGCAGCAGTTAGTAGGATGAAACTTGTGGATGCCCTGGAGGAAGATGATGGCTCCGATGAGGAGGATCACGGAGACAGCGTCCAACAAGTGACTCGTGCTAGCAAGCGCTCTACTGTAATTCAGAGCAGCGCTGAATCAGAGGAAGAGGATGCTTCTCAGGAGGGTAATAAACATTTATGCTTTAATAAGGCTTAAATACATGCATTATGGTAGCCGGATCTTCTTTTTGTTTACTGACGTGACAATGTAGTTTAATGGAAAACTGACATTTCCTGTTAAATGTAAACCATTAGCTCAAATTATAAATCATTATTATAAACCTACTGTTACGGATGAGGGTAAAGTAAGAAGGCACTGCTGTTCACTTATTAACTGGGTTTTGTGCACAAAATAGATTTTACAGCAATATATCATTGGATAAGCAATATTTGAAATCCATCAAATACACACTTAGACACTAGTGATGGTCAAACTTCACATTAGCGTAATTTCTTATTTGTGTAACCAAGCTGTGATGTGACGTAAACAACCGTTACATTGTTTCTATATTTGACTCATGTTACAAGTCCAAAATTATTTTGAAGTCTACAGTCCACAAAGGCTTAGAAACAAGTCAAAGAGGTTTTTCTGATAAAGCAGTTAGGGCTGATTAATTATGACAAAGAATAAACAACTTTCTTTAACAGTGGAGCCAACTGAAAAACAAATGTAGAAAAAGATTTCTGACATGATTGTTGTGCAACAATCTATTTTCTTTTTACTTTGACTATTTTTTCGTAATTTTTGGAAGCCATAAAAAAAATTTGAAAAATTGACTGATTAATTGCACAGCCCTAATAGCAATGCCCATTGAAAGCATCCCAGATGGACAGTTTGCGGAGTAAGCTGTAGATTTCTGCATGGTGATGAACTGGATGGATGGTACAGCAGGATCTAACTTTTAACACACAGTTGCATGTTTATATTCTGTGCAGTTGTAGCAGTTCATATTAATCAGTGAGCCCTTACATTATGACCATTACATTAAGACTGCAAAACAGTCCATGTGGTGATTCAGTGAGGTGGCAGTCTGGTACCCATAATGTCAACAACAGGTCCTCCGGTTGTACTGGCGTATTTGTGCTTGGCCATCGACATAAACCTTGATTTGTCAGACCCGTTCACTTTCTTTTAATCATTTACGATCTAGTCTCGATGATTTTAGATCTGTGGACCATGCATGACGGTCTCTGCTTCTTTCTGGCATCAGTGAACTGCGGACAACATGGCTGGACAATGGTTTGACATTTGGCCATCCGTGCACCACTTTTGATACATACTCACTGCTGCGCCACATGAACAACCCGACAAGACGTGCCATTTCAGGATTAAATTTCTAAGGCCATCACAATTTACATGTGAGCACTTGGCAGACATTTTAATCCAAAGCAATTTAGACTGTGGTAACAGTGGTACAAAAAATCTTTTTGCACGTGTGTAAACACGAGATCAGAATTTTTTCATGTCTCATCTGGGCCACTTTCAAATGTGAATTTAAATTCATATCCGATATGCATACATTCGACCTGCGTCTAACCACACACATCTGATTCGCCTTGGCTATAACATCACTGTTCCACGATGGATCGTGTTTAACGTCATCATTTTGCACATGTACCAAACCTGGCTGCAATGCTAGTGCAAAATGTAGAGCATTAAAGCCAAATATAAGGAGGCTGTAAGGATATGTGGAGTTGTCATGACCGATGTGAAAAACATTATAGCTGTCTTTATGATGGCAGCTTTTAAAAAATGCTTTCACTTTAATTGCTGTTGGGTGTACTTTTGCCGACTTTTAAACGGATGAAGCAAAAGTCCATCCACAATTCCAGGGTCAATCATGGCGCTTATATTAGTGAACGACTGGAATCTTTTTGGCCATGAGATTGTAAACACGTAAGTGTAACAGGCGGGCCAAAAAATCTGATATGAGCTTAAGATCGGATCTGAGCATTAAGACTTGCAGTGTAAACGCAGCCTTAGTGTGTTCAAGCTGTACACTTGATCAGTATGTGTGTTCCTTGGGAATTTGTCCTTTATTAAGCTCTGATAAATCAGCAGCTTTTCTCATTCTGCCACCTAGCACTCTGCTCACCGAAAGATGGTCCTTGGGTGGTATATATACTGCTCTGTGAACTGCACCTGCGGTATGCTCATTGCACTAGGCTGGGGGTGATCATAATGTAATGGCTCATTGTTGTATATCTTACCAAACTTATTTAGTCACTGTTTAATGTTTTTGTTTGCTCACAGAATCAAATGAAAGTGATGCTACAGCCAGCGATGAAGAGAAAAGTAAGACTAGTGCTGACAGTGACTTCTCTTCTCACAGCAAAGCGAGTCAAAGAGCTGGGCGTAGCTCATGTAGACGAATAGCAGAGAAAAAGGGTATGCTTGCTAATATCCATGTTATTGAGATTTATTGTCAAGCGATTGTCAAGTAAGAACAGAAAACCAAAGACTTAAAAACAATTCTGAAATCTTGTTTTCATTTTTTAGAAACAACTTTCATTAATGGACATAAAAGCAAATGCCAATACAATGAAAGTGAGGACAACTCTGATAATGGGCAGAGTCGGAATGAAAGTTTGGGCGTGGAATCGGATGAAGACCTCGTTGTCCGACGGAAGTCCATTAGGATGACTGCAAAAGTTGCTGTCAGTAAAATAAAACAACCGAATCAAAGTGATGAAGAGAGAAACTGCTTCAGAAACAATCAAAAACATAAGTCAGGCAAGCAGGATACCAGAAGTTCTGATGAGGATGAAGTGCCCAGAGCTCAAAAGCACCCTCATCAGAACGGAAGGAAGGTGGAGGTGAAGAGAAGTAAGTTACCATTGAAAAGCCAAGAACAAGCTTCTGTCTCAAAACTGCAAGGCTTCCACAAGAAAACCTCAGGCATGGATGTGTTAACTTCAACAACACAGGACTCAGAGGAACTTAGCGATGTTCCAGTAAAATCTTTTGCACACAGGAAGCGGATTAAATCAGATGAAGAGAACCAGGGCGATGGTGATGAGGAAAGGTTACTCAAAAACAAAAAGTGGAAGAGAAAGAAGCAAGATGCAAGCTCAGATGTGTCCAGTTCAGAGATATCTGTTGTAAAAAAAAAGAGAATGAAATCAGATGATGAGAATCATGATGATGAAGGAAGGTCATTTAGAAAAAGAAAACGGGCATCCAGTGTTCGGAAAAAGGAGCTGGATGCAAGCTCAGATGTTTCCACTTCAGATAATAAAGAGAAGTTTAGAAGACCAAGAAGACCAAGAAAGGAGGCCACTTCCTCTGATGAATGGCAACAGAGTGATGAATCTGAGGAAGACAAGAAAGCATATCCAAGGAGGAAGCCTTGCCCTAAAACTCCTTCTAAAGGACTCATTCTTAGAGCTCTTCCCAAGAAAAACTACATTATGGAGGACTCGGATGAAGACATGAATTCTGAGGTGAAGATGGAGTCAGAGTATAGAAGGAACAGGGAGCAGGTCAACCCTTGTGTAAGAAAAACATCAGGGAACTCCAAAAGGAAGCGTGTCTGTACCACAGATTCTGAAGAAGGTGATGACCAAAGCAGGACCAGTGATGAAAACCAGTGTGTAAAACCTCAAAGAAAAAGTGCAAAACCCACCAAGTGCTGGAAGAAAGCCTCAGCTGACTCTGAAAGCAGCTCAGAAATGGGGTGTGAATCAGAGAACAGCAAACAGGAGCAATGTTCAGAAGAAAAGCTTCCCAAAGCAAACTGCCAACGTCAAGTGCGCCACAACTCCAAACAGATGAAAAGCGAAAGTGACGGGAGCTGTGATGTTGGAAGCAGCTCTGAAAATGATAAGTCGGAATCTGATACCAGTTCAGTTGTGAACCTGAACAGTAGCCCAATGAGAAGAGGAACTGTACACTTGAGGAAATGTCAGAGAGACCTTTCTGATGAGGATAGTGACATGTCATATGGAAAACCTCAACAGGCGAGGCGTATCCAGACCAGAAATGGAGGCAAGCGGACTGTAAATTACCAAGACAGCGAATGAAGCACTTGGGCAGTCTGGCCAGCAAGAGACACTAACTGAAGACCTTGAAGACACTTAATTCCCCAAATATAAAAAAGGTAGTAGCACTGGAGTCCTCAATATACTGTGAATCATTCAGGGATATTTATATTTTCTATGAAAAGACAACAGAGAAATGATTTATAAATACGTATTTGATCTGCTGGTTCAAACCAGCCCCACTCTGTGATTTGGCCAACAGGATAGACTGCACGGAAGAGCATTGTCTGACTGGGTACTATCCTAATATACCTCCTGTTTAATTAAGCATATTTTGCTGGCTTGCACTAAAAGGCACACTGTAATGAGGTATTTTATACACTAGTTCTGCATTAGAAACTCAGGGGTCAACTGTTTACTATTTTCTGACTTTTGTTTTTATCTTGGTTGAGTTGAAGGATTCAAGAGAGCATTTAAGTCCAAACACTTCATATCAAAACACATTATAAAGTAAACAACTTGTCTTTGAGTCAGACACATTTTGTATTGTCACTGTAAGAGAAGGATCGTTGAGCCAAAATGTACAATTTCTTTTCTGTTTCCTTTTTGTTCTATTTAGGTTCCAGGTTTTTTTTTTGGTTGTAATTTTTCTCTTTGACATCTTTTCAGAGGTTTCTGAGAACCATTTTGTAGCAAACCATTGTATATTTAAACTTTTCTCAGTTTAGCATTACTCTCCTTTTATATTCAATTTAAATGCATTGCAATGCCATGTACTATAAATTGGTACCTATTTGCCAAGTACAGTAAATCAAATTAGTACTTGCAGCAAAGTACTGTGATTTCTCATATTGGGAAGATGTTTTAGTGATCTGTGTTGCATACTTTCAGTATTAATTCCTTATCAACTTAAGTTATGAACAGCAATTAACTTTTGTACTCAGTCTTGGAATTTATGTAATGCAGTTGTCAGCTGGCATTTTTGCTTATGTCTTTTTCATACAAGTTTATTCTTTAATACAAGGTTCACTTAGGATGTTCAGCTTGTTGGCCACTGAAGTGGGAGATAACTTCCTATTAATAAAAAATAGTTTCAGGTTGGAATTGATTTGTTCTTGTAACTCACTTAACAGCTTTTCTTGTGAAAGCCAGAATTGATTTGGGCTTTTCTCAATAAAGCTGTAAATACATCTTACATTGAATTCATTAGCTGTTGATGGTTAATGAAAGACAGTTTTCAGATTTCTTAAAAAGCCACAACTACTTCATTGCTTATTTTGCACTTTAAACATAAGAGGCTGTAAATAGTTAACATGCAAATTAATTACTCAACTTTATGCGTTTGCTTTTATTGTCAGGTTAAATTCAGAACATTCCACTAAACATTGAAGTAGAGTTTGTTATTGTGTTGTCATCAGTTAATGTAAACTGAATAATGGAGATATTTCAAGACAGTAGATACAGTAGCCTTGTGACAATTTATCCTCCATTATCCCCTGCACAGGTAATGATTTCTAACAAAATCTAAATTTTCCAATTATCTAAAAGTCGAATTACCTTGAGATTTGTATATTGGTTTCAATAATTAGTAAATTTGATTAATTTCTGTGTATCCTATCCTCTAAACTAATATTCCAACATATTCTTGACACGGCTGTTGGACAAACAAGTGAATGCAAAACTATATATGGAAGGTATACTGAGGGATTACTTTAACCAAAGGTAATCTAAACCGATAAATTGTTACCGATAAATGTAATGTAAATTTAAATACATTATATAAACAGATTTAATATATATATAAAAGAACAGGTAGATATAAAATGTCCTTCATGTGGAGATCAACTTTAAGTTTTTTTTTTTTTGGGAGCATAATCTTTATTGCAAACCTTAAGTTTGCCATAAATGGGTAGGCAGGTTTTGTGCTTTATTAACCATGGCAAATACAAGCAGTTAAGGACTGTAACAGACAACATTTCAGTCGTCAACACAAGTACGTAGATCCTGCAACACGTAGATATTAGGCCACCTTTTTTTAAACGTTCAGTAAGTACATTAAGGTGTAAATCTGTGATCATACCAAAGCACTGATCGATGTTAAAGAGTTTTGCTTGTTTACCACTCTTGAGATCTGTGAAAACTGTAATGAGAGAGATTCGAGTGTTAAGCATGCACTACGCTCTCTTTCTTAAGCAATATGCCACCCCTGCTCTATTTATTAAACCTTGTAACTTTATCTAAAAATAGCTTGGGAGGTTTCACATGACAAAACAGATACAAATATAGCCTTTTATGGTGTGATCTCAATGCTGAGATGAGCTGTTTGCTGCAATTATGACGATTATCCTACTTGTTAAACAACTGCTTATTAAATAAATAATAATGAAATATTAAAGATACAAGAGACATGAAACTAGCCCAGCTATGTAAGCAATCTGTTGTCTGTTAAATGCCACAATTGACCCGTCAGAATCAAATATTCCATTTTACAATGT
This sequence comes from Botia kubotai, assembly GCA_036877585.1. Classification (NCBI taxonomy): domain Eukaryota; kingdom Metazoa; phylum Chordata; class Actinopteri; order Cypriniformes; family Botiidae; genus Botia; species Botia kubotai. Next base: position 20,612 of record JAZGTI010002544.1, on the reverse strand, counting down.
TTAACAGATTGTTTAACAGAACAAAATTTAAAAGGTCAAAAGGTACTTTCCTTTTGTTAAAGGTAAGGTAGGCAATTTTAGAGGGGCTAGGAATAGCAAGCTAGCTTCGAAAGCATAAAGATCCCAAACCTCCTGCAATGCAATGATTTGAAGAATTTTGAACAACATAACAAAAATGTTTCTTTGAATGCCCATGTTGCCTTCAACATTTCTCGTCATTCTCAGACAAGTCATTTAATTCAATTCTATTTATATAGCGCTTTTTACAATGTTACATTACTTAAAAGCAGCTTTACATAAAAAGAATAATAAAACACAGAACAAATGTCAGACATCTTAATAGTATTATTGCAAATGATATATGTGAGATGTATAAGACTATACTATATGTGTATATATATATATATATATATATATAATTAGGTATACTAGGTTTATAGTATGTTTATGAATAAAGGGTTGACTGAACCGATAAAACCACAAAATTATTAAGCAAGATATGCTTTCCAGCTTACATAGTGACAGCATATAAAAAATAACATCCTATGAGACAGGGGTATAAGGGATTTGCAATAGTACCATGAATTACACACAACATGCAAAGTAGAATACATACATACATAAAATATATACAATAAAAATATTAGAAGTTTACAGTTTACAAAACCCTAAGCTAAGTTAGGCGTCAGCAGTCTTCCAGCAAGCAAGCCAACAGGGTGATAGTGGCAAGGAACCAAAATTCCAATAATGTATAGGAGGAGAAAAAACCTTGGGAGAAGCCAGGCTCGACTGGGAGGGCCAGTTCTCCTCTGGCACGTTAAAGCTGCAATTTGTAACTGTCTTGGATACAAACAGAGTTGATTATAGTGATTTATAGTTATTTATTGATGAAAAACTGATTGTTCCAATTACATTTGATATGTCGGGCACTGAGAAATCATGGCAACAGAAATGGTGAGGCATAATGTTACTAATTGCAGCCATAACTGCAAGTTATGCAAGTTATAACTGTCACTGCTGTGACTAAGCAGTGAACAAAATATAGAAACTAACCAAACTAAAAGTAGGCATGTATATAACGGTAGGTTTACTAAGGAAGTCTATTAAATCCTGATGGTCTTTTTAAGAGGTCGTTCCATCCAGTCCCCCACCATCTGGTCTCAGAGTTTGGATCCAGCTGACTACAGGACATTGGGGAATGAAAGACAGACAGATTTAGTGTGGAGCCAGTAACTTCTTGTGGGAAGTGTCCCCGGTTCCAGTTTACCTAATTAATGTAGTCTAATAATCCCTTAAGCGATTTGAGTAATTAATCCATAGAACTATGTGTAACATAGATTAAAGAGGTGGGACTTTAATCTAGATTTAAACTGACAATGTATCTGCCTCCCGGACAACACTGGAAAGACTATTCCAAAGTTTGGGTGCCAAATACGAGAAGGATCTACCACCAGCACTTGTTTTGAAATTCTGGGTACTATCAGTTGGCCAGAAGTTTCAGATCACAGTGAACGTGAAGGACTATAATAGGAGAGGAGCTCGCTTAAATGTTGAGGAGTTAAACCATTCAGGGCCTTGTAGGTAATCAGCAATATTTTAAAATTTATACAATGCTTGATAGGCAGCCAGTTTAGTGTTGACAAAACTGGGCTTATATGGTCATACTTGTATAAAGAGGAGTGGGACAAGCGAATAAATACTAAATAAATATAATCAATAAATACTAAGCGAAGGGGTCAAATACTTATTTCACTCATTAAAATACTAATCAATTTATAACTTTTTTAAAAAATGCATTTTTCTGGATTTTTTTATGTTGTTCATTGTTAAAATAAACCTACCATTAAAATTATAGACTGATCATTTCTTTTTCACTGGGCAAATGTACAAAATCAGCAGGGGATTACATTTTTTTTTCCCTCGCTGCAAAATATTACTTATGCCCTATACTTTCACCAATGCTGGTCAGAAATTAAATGTACATTGGAAAGAGGCCCACAGATAAGGCCTACAATACCATTTACCTCTTTCTTTGCTGTTTCGCTATAGTGGGTAATTGACAACAGCCTGTTAAAAGTTATCAAAATTGAAATTTACAGTGAGGTCCAAAAATCTGAGACAAATAGTGAAATTACAAATTATATAATCATCATTACAAAATATTATACAGATTTACTTGGCATTTACTGTGCCCCTTTCTGCTTTAATTAATGGGCTGGCATGGAGTCCACTAGGTTGTGAAAAACATGCACGTTATCCAAGAGTAATCTGAGAACTTTCCACAGAGAATTTAGTGTGCTTCAGTAGAAGGAAATATGTTTTTTTTATACAGTTACTGTAACACTGTCAGCATAGTGAAGCAGCACAAAACCTTAACAATTAAATTTTATGTTAATGTTTTAGTTTTTTTTTCAAATTTATTTTATCAGATTTGGGGATTTTAAATTCTATAGATATATAATGTGGGCATATCATTGTTCCCTACTGTATGAAAGGGACTACTGTATGTAGGAAAGTGTATATGATCATGTTATTTATGTTTTTGCTATTTTTGATTCCCTTTTTTTGCAGTTAACTTAATCTTAAGGTACACTCTTAAAAATTAAGGTCCATAAAAGTTTTTTTGTTGAGCTTCATGGTTTCATAAAGAACCCTTTACATCCACAAAATCTTTCTGTTGCACAAAAGATTCCTAGCAGGGGTGAAAATGTTCTACAGACAATAAAAAGATAACATTAATAACTGACATAAGCACATTATCTTCAATAAAAGATAAGGAGTTTAAAAGGTCTAAACTCCTCCTCTTTTAATGTTGCTAAAGGGCTTTATCAAATGAACTATGTCCCTACAATACATTTACACACAGAGCTATAAAAGTCTATGGCTGAGCTTGTTCCCTGTGCACATCCTAACCCTTTACTCACAGAAAAACATCCCACCATTCACAATGCCAGCTGATTACAATGGAACATGGGAGATGATTAGCAATGATAACTTTGAGGATGTTATGAAGTCCTTGGGTAAGTGAATTTACTGCAAACTTTTAATAAACATGGCAATAAACATGACAACTTGTAGAAACAGACCAGCTCTTAGAATTCAATTTATGTTGTTCTTAGTGGACCATAATCCCTGTAATCCTACTTCAAAAAACTGTTGTTAAAGAATCTGGGGTTATAGAGGAGGATGTAGTGTGGAGTTTTATAGATGATTCATGCATAACATTCATCTTTATGTGGATGTTCATTTGGAGCATTTGCCACAGAGATTTGACTATAGCTGCACTGTACTTTAAATATATTTATAAGGCTTGAAATATCACTTAAAACACAATTGTAGTTTGTAATCTTGATTTAACCAGGCAAGAAGACTTAGTTTAAAAATACCCTTTGTAGCGGTGACCTGTCCAAGTCAGCAAAAAATAGATGAACAGCAATGTTACAAACAGCAAAAATGTTTTAAAATGATTTAAAAATAAAATCACAAGAAACCCTAATACACATTTTTAAATAGAATTTATTTAGAATCTGTGTTGGAAATTAAAACAATTGTACAAACACAGTACTTGATCAAAGTTTATACAGGTCACATTATCTTATCAGGCACTTTGATAATAAAGGGGAGTGATTAGTAAACCTGAACACATTGATCACCTTTGTCCCCATATGTGTACATGTGTAAGGTCATTTCTGTCAATCTATTGCATAATAGGTCAGTCTCACCAGTGATTCCAATAGTCCTGCACAATTTTGTTTATATATATTTAATTGTATTGTAAGCTGTGTTCCCACCATTTTATCTTTAAATGATGTAATAGCATATTTTTTATCCTTCATCTACAGACATTGACTTTGCCACTCGTAAGATCGCAGTGCACCTCAAACAGACAAAGGTCATTGTGCAGAATGGAGACAAATTTGAGACCAAAACGCTCAGCACCTTTAGAAATTATGAGGTCAACTTCACTGTGGGTGAGGAGTTTGAGGAGCACACTAAAGGACTGGATAACAGAGTTGTTAAGGTAAGTGTCCAAAATGAAAACTGTCTTAGGGACACTGTTAAAGGTAAGGTAGGCAATTTCAGAGAGTCTAGCAAAAGCAACCTAGCTTTCAAAGCATAAGATCCCACCCTCCCATCAGAGCACTCTCCAAAGCCACACCTCCAATACATGAACATACATAGTTTGACAGGCAAGTAGGACATGCTAGGATTGCATTGGATTTAATGGAATGATTGGACAAACATGTTTTGGTCCTGCGCCTTCCACAGAAAGAGATTTATTTATAGGAATATATTTAGACCACTTTACTGATGAATTGGTATCAGGATGTGAAGAAACTATGAACCAGCATAACAAAAAATGTTTCTGGAAAAAAATTCCTACCCTGCCTTTAGGCTTTTGCTATCTAGTATCTGTTTTCTGTCTAATCAAGGTTTCTGCTTTTAATAAAAAAGTTTGTGGCAGACCATGTGGCAATCCAATCCACAGTATTGGATTAGATGGTATACACAAGGTAATACAGTGGTACTCTGATACCATGATTTTGAAGGATTATAATATTCATATATCAATAAATACAATAGTATGTTTTGGTACTTTTATAGTTTGCAAGTTAAAATATCACAGTCATTAGATCCAATGTTCATTATTAACCAGAAGCATTGTTTGTTTTCAGACCCTGGTGACATGGGATGGTGATAAAATGGTTTGTGTGCAGAAGGGGGAAAAAGAGAACCGCGGCTGGAAACAGTGGATTGAAGGGGACTTGCTTCACCTGGTAACGTATCACTGCAGTATACCAATAAATAATCATGACACAAATAAATAAAGACAAAAGTCAGTGCTTACAAAAATTACTATTCTGTTATTATGGAATATCAATGGAATATGTATGTATGTATGTATACAGAGTGGGTGAAAAGTAACTAGGCATTAAAAATTGGCTATAGAACTTGTAGTACCACTGGAGTCATGATGAAAACAGTGTGTAAATAGATGACAGTAAATTGGATTTCATATTTCCTGTGTCAATAGTACAGGCATCGGCCACGAGAGGTTCTCAGCAATATCCCAAATGACAGAAGACCCCAGCTGTTTGAGGAAACTGGTTGATGCCACCGGTGCTTACGTTGAAATTTTTGCTTTCATTTTCCTATGTAATAAAGTACATGTACAATTTGTTTCAATAAATTTGTATTATAAATATGGACTTACCAATTTTTAACCAATTTCCAATTTTTAATGCCTAGTTACTTTTCACCCACCCTGTATATCTTTCCTATTATGATGGTACTTACAGGGTACTTCATGGGTTTCTTATTGTAATACGTCTAACAAAACATGGTAAACGGTGCTAATTGTATAATAATAAAAACACATGACTGTAATAATAATGTAATACTAGTAGTATTTGTTCTCACTGAGATGAATTCTGAGCTTTTTTCAAGTTTAGCATTCTGGTATTTTGGGTGTATTAATATTTGTTTTAGTGTATTTGTGTATAGTTGTCTGTACACTAATTTCTGTCTCATTCAATGTTTATCAGGAGATCCACTGTCAGGACAAAGTCTGCCATCAAGTTTTCAAGAGGAAAAATTTATAAATAGCCAGATGCTGCTCCTGGTTTGGTGTTATGCTGTAAATATTTATTAAAGCAATTTTAATAAACAGCTTAAACCAAAACAATTCAGGTAGAGTTGTGCCCCAAGCTGTTTCATAAAGACAAAATGAAATCTTCATTCTTTTCTTAAAGGGCTAGTTGTTTTTTAATAGTTAGGATTTGGTTACTATATAGAAGTTACTATATAGAAGTGCTAATTGTACTTACATTAAGAAGTTAAAAATTAAGCTGTTCCAACTGGTTTTCTTTTTCACTCAGTTTGATTCAATCATAGACAGCAATAGTAATAGTAGTAATTATCTTAACTAACTATTGGCATTGGTTTTTGTAAAACAATGCTCTGTGCTGTCAGGTAGAAGAAAGATTTGGTCTGCCTCCAGGATTTCCAGTGAAAAGCATTGTCATTAAAGCAACATTTAGCATTAAAGGTGCCATCCTCAACCTAAGCAAATGCTGTACTGTTCAGTAAAACAGTCCCCTTCTAAAGCCACAAACATAACAGACTCTTTTAAAATATCAACAGAATGCAATACTAAACTTTATTAAGTCTCTTCCTTTTCTCATCTTGATTAAAAATGCATTAAATAACACTTTATTTACTCTCATTATTCAGTTCCATGTAAAGCATGCTGGAAACTGAAAATCAAGCCAATGTTATTGTTACTGCAACTTACATATTGTCGTAAACAAATACAATGTATTTGTTTCAGTTACACACACCATAAAGTTTATGTAATTAGAAACATAATGTCAGAACAAAAAATTTAAAAAAACGTTTGAACTGATTTTAATTTGATTTAATGAGTTTGACAGACGTAAACATAAAAAAGTGGCAAATAGAGGGACAATGTTCATATTAGATGAGGATATAGTGTGTGTGTCATTTGGTGGCATAGGTAGCACCAAATGAGAAAAAGCCAAAATAAAACATTACAGAAAAGTGTTGTCCATTTGAATGGATGGATTCTGTTTCTTGTCCTTTCATAATTGAATTATTTTTCCTGGTTTTTTATCTTTTTTCTTATTTCCAAATTTCATGTATCAATTAGTCCTTCTAAAACTTCTCTGCAACAATTTACATTTATGCATGTGGTATCAGACATATATATATATATATGTGTGCTTATCACTTATCATATATATATATATCACATATAAATGTACTGCATTTTACAGCTCTGGAAGGAAATTGAGACCACTGTTATCAGTTTCTCTAGTTTTACTCTTTATAGGTATGTTTAAATAAAATGAACATGTTTGTTGTATTCTAACTACTGCCAACATTTCTGTCGACATTTTGTCATTTAGAGCATTTAATTGCATTATTTGAGGTCTAAAAATTCTGTATATTTTGTTGTTTTGACAAATAATTTTTTGCAAAGAAAACAAGTTCATACTAATTTTTAAAGACAATACTAATGTTTTAACTTAGGCAGAGTTCAAAAATCAATATTTGGTGGAATAACCCTGTTTTTAATCACAGCTTTCATGCATCTTGGCATGCTGTCCACTAGTCTTTCACATTGCTGTTGGGTGACTTTATGCAACTCCTGGTGCAAAAATTCAAACAGATAAGCTTTGTTTAATGGCTTTGTTTAGGAGTATACATCTTCCTCTTGATCACATTCCAGAGGTTTTCAATGGGGTTCAGGTCTAGAGAATCTTTATGGTCTTTTGCAGGACTTCAGCCCTGCCTCTAGGAGCCTGATTTGAACCACCTCTCCATGCACTTTATCCCAGCTGCCATTTGCCATTCTTTTTCTAGGTTACTTAATGTCATCCTACAGTTTTTGATTGACATTCAAATGAGTTGGCAGACATTTCATTCAGTGGAGAGTCATTTTTGCCCTCTACCGGTCTGCAGCTTGACCTTGTTCTTTAGTAATAGTTTGGTAATAGTTTCTTTTAGTAATAGTTTCTTATTCCTCTATTTGTATTCTTGTATTCTTAGGTTCTGTCCAATCTAGACTTCAGTAAATTTTAACTGGACAATGAACCCTGCCTGCCTTTAGCAACATTTGATCAGACTTTATGAAAATGTTTAACACAGTTAAAATGTTTCAACAAGACAACCTTTGACTTGTACTAATAAAATCACAAATGCAGAGACGCTTGACAAAGACCTGATAATAAAGATTAAGTATGTGATCTTTGTTCAAATATCATTTCCAATATTTTGAGATAATGTCTCAGTGGCTTTGTCTTCCTACTATGAAAGTCAATGGGTGCCACTGTTGTTTGGTTACCAATGTATTTCAAAATATCGTTTCTCAGAAGCAAAAGTCATACAGGTTTGGAACGACATAAGGGTGAGAAATGGATAGTAGAATTGTCATCTTTGGGTGAAATATTACTTTAAAACGTTGTATTCTTACTTGGATACAATCCATTAACATGTTTGTTTGAAGCACACTTTTACCCTTTTTTAGCGGTTATCCACTTTAATGTATTTTAGAGTGTGGAACTGGAGTCTGGCAATTGAATTTGATACTGTGAATTGTGAAAGAAACTGAGACGATAAATTGTAAAATGTTTGAATAATGAAGCTACATCCTTTATTACAAAGATTTCTTTATTATGTACAAAATGAGAAATGGTTTCAGAACTTTTTGTACTGTATTCATAAATGACTTTCATAAGCAATGGTAACTGTTCCATAGTAGGTCTGCATCAATTTAATGTGCGTGTTTAAGAAGAGCTCAGCGCTTTGGTCTGTTCATAGGTTTGCACTGCTAGCTCTATGAATCCAGATCTATTCGACTCATACTGGCCATAAATCTGAAAATGAAGGACAAAAAGATGCATCAGAAACTGCTTACTCCTTTTATAGCATTCATTCGATCTTCACAAGAACATTTTCAGACCATGCTGGCTGGAAGTTTTATTTATATAAATTTTTTTATAAATTTTATTTATATAACACTTTTCACAATTTTGTGCGTTGTTGCAGAGCAGCTTTACACAATCAAGCTTTGGACAAACTAGTTGCTACATAAAAGTATAAAAAACACCACGCTACTGAAAGTTAGCAATGCAGACATGGTCAAGAGGATCTGCTAAAATTAACCAAGCATCAGAATGTGTAGGAAATGTTAAGATAAAAGAAAACTGAAGATTGGAAAAACAATGCTTGGTCTGATGAAGACTGATTGGATTTTTATGCCACATTTAAATGGTAGGGGCAAAATTTGGTGCAAACAACATGAATGCATAGATCCATCTTGAACATGTTTACTGTACTCAAATGACCTCCAGTCACCAGATCTTAGTCCAACAAAGCACCTTTGGAAAGTGGTAGAACTGGAGATTTGCATCATGAATGTAAGCTAACAAATCTGTAGCAACTGGCAGATGCTAACATGTCAGTTTGAGAAATATCAATCTCTGAGAAATATTTCTAGAACCTTCTTAAATCGATGCCAATAAGTAATTTTTGAATGCAAATGGTATAGTATGTGTCATTAGCTATGTTTCCATCAACTTGGAATATTGCATAAAACATTGTGAATAAATCCATCCAGGGAGTCAAATAGAACTAAACCGTAATGTCCTGGTGGCAAATTTCATGAAGAATTTAAATTTCTGTACTAGGAGAAGCAACCGTAGGTCTGTAATAAATTACATGCGCCTCAGAGCGTGCAGACGAAATGCAATAAACACGGTCACGTCATCTTGCTTTTGGGGGCAGATGTCTGCTCTTTGAGAAAGCATATGTATAAGAGTTAATTGTAATTGGGTTAAATAAGGTAATTGTGCTGAACCACTTTGATGACAGCATTTCAGAATTACCAAAACAACATTCCAGATGCTTTGTAACAATTATTGAGGTAGTCACATGACTTTTTGATGCACAACAAAACATGACTATTGGCATCATGCCCTGAGGTTACTGGATACACTTGATAAAAGCACCACTTAGTGGTTTGTAATTAACTAAAATAAAACATTTGCGTCTAACTTTCGATTAATATGCCCTTATGTTCATTTGTCCTTGTTAGATTTCCTCTGGTCATTCAGAATTCATAGATAACCATTTATCCAGGATCACAGTCCACCACTTTATTAAAAACTAGTAAGAATACTATTTTCAAAACTGTACTGTTGTAATGTTGCTAAAAAGTGATGTATAAAGTAACATATTTTAACATTTTGAAAGAAACAAGCCCTGAACTGTCTAAGCTATAAACCTAAATATACCATAAACTTCATGTACATTGCTTCACCCTGCTATATCAACCTAATGCAGCTTCCTGCTTTAGGGGTTAAAGGGTCAGTGTGACAGAAGTGAGCTGTGCGCTAGCAGTAACCATGACTATATGGTGGCCATTACAAAATCGACCACATTCTCCCATTTCCTTTCTAAGAATTTCACAGACGCATTATCAGACACATTCGCTCTGGTCCCTCACATCTCTACCAGATTACTGCCGGCAGCTCAAAACTCAACAAGAATTCTCCTCACCCTTTGTTATTCCACTCTTTCTATATGATGTCCTTGTGTGGGTCAAAGGTCCAAACGCTCACTAATGGTAAGTGATGTAACCCTGGCCTGACCCCTTATTCCCTGTTTCTAGAGTTGTCAAAAGCACATGATTAAAGTTCTTACTGAAGTCATGCATTCTTGTGTGACGGTGCTGAGAGGGTTTCCAAACAAAGACTGAACACTCCAGACTTCTGCAGGTACATGATATGTGCTGTTTGGCATGCCTACACACTCAGAGCTCCTTGAGTACATGTGTGTTTGTGAATGAACTGACACCCTGGTTAACCTTGTAGGGAAGGCTTACAGTGTGGGGTTTATGGGCTTATTTCCCTCTTGTGCCCATTGTCAATGTTTTAAGTAAGATTTTAAAAATAACATTAGATTATTTTATATATTTATGCAAGCAAAAAGTTTGTTTAATTGTATTACATTTATTTACAACAGTTACCACACAATTTGTTTCATTTTAAAGACTAGACTCTCATCTTTTAGTCAGTACAGAAAAAAACAGTGGAGGGGGTGGGCCCTAATTTATATATATATATAAGATGATCTTAAGCCAAAAGTGCATGCTGAGGGGTTTCTAAAATGGTAAATAGTTAAAAAGGCAACTTGTTTTACTAGTGTGCATTCATTAATGCATACACAGGTGCTTTTTTCCTCTGGAAAAGAATGAAAAAACAATACTCTCATAACAACACATAGTTGCGTGTGATGACAGTAGGAGTTGTGCATGAGGACCTTTACCAAGATTGCATACATGCACGTATGTGTTTACCTTAAGAAGGTCTAGATCAGTTGCTTGCTGTGTTTGAGCGTGACGTGCAGACTTAGTCTGAGGATGAACCAGATTAAACAAACGCACCAACATCACGGCATCCTGCATTCTGAAACCACAACAACACAGATCACCTCTGTATCCCTTACTAATCATTGCACTCTCTTTAATTCAACACATCATCACATCCTCTCAATTCTTCCACACACAAAATACACTCAGCCACAAATGTAGACACACCTCTTTTTTGTATATATTTAAAGTTAATGCAGACTTAGGCAGAATGATTTGAAAGCATTACAGCTCTTTTGGTGTTCTACTGAAGAAGGTCATACGGGTCCAGAAAAACATAAATGCGTATAAACGATAAACCATTAAAGTTATTTCTCCTTGTCAGCATGAGTCTAATTATTTTCTTTGGCCATCGACAGCATCTGCTTATATATATGTTGTTTCGAACCTGGAACTTTAATGTCACTTTTATCAGTTTATTGACCTCAATTTATTCTTCACACACACTCACAAGTCTTTCTGCAGCATGTCCACAAGAAGGCTGTCAATCCGCTGGCAGTTGACCAGATGCCAAGTCAAACCACCAAAGAACCGTGTGGATCTTAAGAGATCATATTTCCCATACTTTTCGATGTCCTCATAGGTCAATGTGTGAACCTAATCGCAAAAGACAAATAACAACAGTCAATATAGTAAGACAATGAAATTTCAAAATTTCTTGGCAAAAAAAAAAAATTATGAAGCACAGGTAAAAAAAAAGAAAAAAGAAAAAGAGGCTTTCGACATGCTGCCATGCTTAATTTGTCACTTTTTGTTATTGGATGCACAATTTCTGTTCTGCTCACTTTTTCACAAGGCATTTTGTTATTTTCAGTGGTTGACATTTCAGTTTAGTTCATCTCTAAACTATTCAGTTTATCAAAACTATTCCAACTGCAGGATGGAGAAAATCAATGTTTTCCAAGAAATCCAAAAAACAGAGCTGCTTTATTTTTTATGTTTTGTGGTTTCTTCTCTAATTTGTCATCAACACACAAACTCACCCTCTTAAATTCTGCAGAGTCAGGCTCAAATTGGACAATGCAGTAGTTTAGCATGTCCTGGTGTCTATCTTGTTCAAACACCACCTGAGTAAAAAGAAACCAGTCGCAAACATTTGCAAACTAAGAAAATCTCCCAAGTTTTTTTTTTTTACTTTTCGGACTTACCCTGAGATTCCCTTCTTGAAAGATGGGTGGTGGTGTGAGCTTGCGACCCTCTTTGGGGAAATAAACTTGTATTATCCTGTCTCGTTCCTCCCATGATGCTTTTCTCAGTGTTCCACTGGGATCTCTCACGACAATGAACCTTTCCTTCAGAGTGATGATGAGAGAGAACAAATAACAATGACAAAGACACAATATACCTCTGTAAACACATGAAAGATCTCCAATACAAATACTTTAACACACTACATACTAAGATTCAATAACACTGGGCATAAGATCCATAATTAACAAAAAGTAACAAAAGTTTAGAAAATGATTTCCCTTACTGCTAGAACAGAACAAAAACAAATAATTGCTAAATGTAAAAAAGCAATCTTAAATGAAAGAATAAACAATCACACAGTGGACTGTCTTACTCGATGTGGGATGTTAAAGTTGATGTCAGTAAAAACATATTTAGCAGTGTCCATGCCTTCCAAAATCTGATCTTCGGAGAGCACATCATTTATGGGTTTTCTCTCAGGCAGGACTGTAGGCATCTTCAGCAGACGTTTTGCCTGTACTTCTGCCTTATGCACTGCCTATAAACACAAAAAATACAATGATACAGACTGCAATTATAAGATGGATAACTATGCAATCCATCCTTCTTTTTCAAATATGAACACAAACGTATTAATCCCGTTTTGTATCCGAACCCTGAATTCTGTCCCACCCTAAAATATACTTCACCTCCTCTAATTCAGAGTCCGTCATAAGCTTATAATTAGGTGGCGTTAGCTGACGTTTTAGGGGCCGGAACACTTTCTTGAGATCCAAACCCGTAATTTTGGTCAGAATATCTTGAACCTCCGCATCTGTGACCTGAGCTTTAGGGACGTTCATTGAGTCTGGACATGAGAAAAAAAACATGATCAATAAAGCTGTCAAAACAATAACTATATACATTATACATATACAATATACCATACATTAACGTGGTACTCCAAAGAACTTCAAGGAATAGCATGTAAATGTCTGACATAAAAAATAAATAAATACTAAAAAACACAAAATTACCATGGTACTTTGTGATTAATGATTTTCCCATAAAGCTTTTTGGAACAATGTCTTTAAAGCTAGTCTAACGGCTATTTCAAAATTTCAAAGTTTTTTAAATGTCTCTTATCACATGACAAAAATCACACATGAATACCGTCAACATTAAACGCGACAAGCAAGGTCAACTCAACACTATTAATACGCGAATGAAGATTTCCCCTGTAACGTCTTTTTACTTACTGCGGTCTGGTGCTGAAACACAGAGCAGTCGTCTAGTAGTCCGCAAAAGCATTTTCGGATTTTGATTCATGCTATCAGTGCAACAGTAAAATCTTAAAAGAAACCGTGCCACACCGAACGCCGCCATGTTGAATTGGCGTCACTACGTGTGTTTCAACTTCCACCTTTCACAAAGCCGCTAAGAAGGCTGGGACACGTAGTATTTGGAACTGCTGTGCCCATGGGTCAATAATGAACTACATATCGTGGCGGGGTGAGCGAAGACAAACGTCTGTGGGTGTGGCGTTTATTTAAATATTTTTTTTATATATGAATATTAATTGTTTTCTCTCTCTCTCTTCTCTCTTTTCCTGCAGAACCAGTGTCTCCACCTGTGATTAACTAGCTCTGCGGTGATTGGGTGATGGGAGAGGAGAGAGTATTTAAACTACAGCTTTCCTCAGACCAGTAGTTGGTGGTGTCTGGATGTGTGCGATGGCTGAGGTCTCGGCCTCTCCTCCCTATAGATTTGTGAAACCTTAGCATTGTAAATTGGTGTATCTTCCTCTCAGCTGTGTTGAGACTGTTGAAGTAGTACCTCTGTTCATTGTCTCTCTGATTACATTCTCTGATTACATGATTACATAGGTCTCTGACTGAGACCTTTTTTTAAAAAGAGAAGTGAACTTGAGTCGTTCTTTGTAAATATTGTACTTTAGTTCATGTTTTGTTTTTGGGTTTAGTAGGAAGGTGGGTGCCATTTTGTTTTCTCCTACTTATTTTCTCCTGGTTATGTTAGTTAGGGAGTTAGTTTAATCTACTGTATTTTGTTTTCTTTTCTTTAAAGCTTAGGTAGTTGATTTATAAAAGAGGTAGTTTTGTTATAGTATTTGTTATTCTGGCCCTGCCCCCTTCTGAAGTCAATACCCTTTTGTTATTTATTTTTGAAATTTGTAAATAAAAACTTCTCTTTTGCTATAGTGATCGTAGATTTTTATGGTTTTATTGTAGTCTTTTTGGGTTTGGAGATGGCGTTTTGTCTGCAGTCACGCTGTCAATCACCACCAACCATTCGTTTCTGTTGCGGTTCCCCCTGGACATATTCAGACCGTAACAGAAATTGGGGGCTCATCCGTGCCTCAGCTTTTGTGGATTGGGTTCGATCCATAACAATAAGTGGTAGTAGATGATCGTTCATTTATTCATTTATGAATTTGTCGCTCGTGCATCTCTTTTTAATTGAAATGTGTCTACTTCGTCACCTAACAACTGTTTGAGGTAACTGTTTGCTCCCAACCCGAAAGTTAACTCCTGATTCCTCGTTTGACTGCTCTCCTGATTTTGACATGAGTAAACTTGTTCGTTTAGTACTGCCATTTCGCGAAACTGAAGTTGACTCGTATTTTCTGTCTTGGTCCCAATCACTTAATTTCAGAATGTAAAGTCTAAAAGTGTAGCACTTATGCAAACTCTTCCGAAGTTAAATGACATCACTTCTACCATGTATTAGCCATTTGTTTTCACCACCACTGTCTCTCTTTCGTCTGAGTCAGAGGAAAGACAGATAAGGATTCTTAGAGATACGGGCACCTCGCATTCGTTTGTCTTGAGAGTAATGCTTCCTTTCTCTGCTGAATCATATACGGACACTGATGTGTTAGTCTGCGGGTTTGGCATGAGCTGTGTTAATGTGCTGTTTTCTCAACCTGAGAAGGTAACAAAAGATAAACCTAAAGTTGTACCAGAAGAGACTGAGCCACCTATGTTAATGAATTTCACTTCTAAAGTAGGTAGGTCAGAGTTGGCAGCTGCACAAAATTCCAATCCTTCCTTGGCTACTTGGATGCTTGGCTAAATGGAAACCTCTGCACTGTAGTGCAAAGTGGCAAGAGATGCACCAGATTGTACTGCCAGCTGATTATCGACCTCATGTATTACAGTTAGCTCATGAGAATGTTGTCAGGACATTTAGGAGTAACAAAAACATTTCATCGTATCATGCGGTACTTCTTTTGGCCTGGGTTGAAGTCTGATGTGTCTACATTTGTCTGCTTCTGTCATACTTGCCAGTTAATGGGAAAACCAAATCAGACCATTCCTGTTGCTCCGTTAAAACCGATTCCTGTTATCCATGAACCTTTTGAAAGATTTGTAGATTGCATAGGACCGCTACCTAAATCTAAATCTGGTCATCTTAACTATCATGTGTACTGCAACTCGCTACCCCGAATACATTTCTCTTCGCACAATAAAAGCGAAGAAAGTGGTGCAAGAGATTATTCAATTTTGCTCTGTTTTTGGCCTGCCTAGGGTAATTCAATTAAATCAGGGTTCCAATTTTACCTCTAATGTGTTCACACAGATGCTGAGTGAATTGGGAATTCAACATCAGTTAGCCAGTGCATATCATCCAGAGTCTCAAAATTGCTTGGAAAGATTTAACCAGACTCTCAAGTCTGTTACGCAAGTTCTGCACAGAAACTGGTAGAGACTGGGTGGAAGGCCTATCACTGATGATGTTTGCTATCAGAAGGAGTGTTCAGGAGTCAATTGTATTCAGTCCTGCAGTTAGTTTTTGGCCATACGGTGAGAGGTCCACTTCGGTTACTGAGTGAGCAGTTGCTCTCAGAGTTCTACCTGTACATAAGTATGTGACTTCTGTTAAAGAACATCTTCACCAAGCTTGTCAGTTAGTTCAGACTCATCTGAGTCCCAAGCTAAAATGAAGACTCATTTTGATTACGAGTGTAACCCATGAGTTTCAGCCTGGTGAACGTGTATTAGTTCTACTTCCTGTGCCTGAAACAGCCTTGCAGGCTAAATTTGTTGGCCCTTACATTGAGAAAACTCCGTCGTTGTAAGAGTATAGTGTGTCATGTAAACATGCTGAAGTCATACATTGCACAAAATGTAAATTCTGATGTTTCTTTTCTTAAACCGGTGTCGGCAGCAGTTCTACATGCTGAATGTCCTGAGGATGATGGACTGGTAGTTAAAGATGTCCAAACTTTGGGTGCACGCTCGCAGAATTTAGCTATTTTAAGGGATCTGCAGTTACATCTCACATTTAACAAAAGAACAGAGTAAAGCTATTTGTAATTTAATTTTTGCAATTTATTAGCAATTAGCAATTTATTCTTGAATTGTACAGGAATACCATATAGACATCCGTCATAAGAAAGGAGCTGACAACATCATTGCTGATGCCTTGTCTAGAGTTTATTCTTTGGACAGTTAATGTGTGTGTTGTGATTTTTGTACTTAAGCTTATAACCAGTAGGTTTTAATATTTAGTGGTGGGGGTGTTACGTCTGGAGCCGTAAGGGTCGTTTGTTGTAAACTATGATTTGTGTTTGGTTAATTTTTCTCTCTTTATACATAAATGTTAGCGATAGCAACTTAGCTTTGAATGCAAAAGATCCCACCCTCCCTTTAGAGCGCTCTCCAAAGCCACGCCTACTTTAACACATGAACGCATACATAGGCTAGCTGCTCCATGTTGGTATAATGGTATATTTAAATGAATCATCTTCTTTTGATAGACCATCATATATTGTTTTGCCTGGCTTTGTAGCAGAATTTATCCTTGCTGGACACTGAGCAGATTCTTCTCTCTTATCTGGATTTCCATTACAGGTAAGACTAGAGACAGTAATTTTTTACAAAATGCCCTTGGGTCTGTATCAAATGCTGAAGCAGTCTCATGTACATCAACCCAAAGGGGACTACTGCCTCAGAGGATGCCATATGCCCCAGGAGCCTCTGAAATTAATTGATTGGTCTAGATGCTAAAGCACCAGATCCCTGTTTGCACACAATAGTGAAGTGTTATGCAGTATATTGTATATTGCCAAGTATATTGACCCATACCCAGAATTTGTCCTCTGCTTTTAACCCATCCAAGTTGTGAAGATGTGAACACACACAATGTAAACCATGAACACATACCCGAAGCAGTGGCAACCGAGAAGCACCTGGGGGTAAGATGCCTTTCTCAACAGCACCTCAGTTTCCTGCCAACACTGGGAATCAAACTGCAACCTTCTAGTTAAAAACCTAACTTTCTAACCACAACTGCCCCTAATAGATCTCTCATGTAAGACAAATAGGCCAGTCGACAAGATGATTGGGTAGCACATGCCAGTCTCAATCCCAAAGTTAGGGCAGCCCTTTACAACTTTGAAAAAGGGTGAGGAGGCAGGGATAGATCGAAGGAGGATCAACAAATGAAGTATGTGTTCCTCAGGTTGATGGCTGCAAACCCATCCTGGTGTCTCACTTATGCCAAAATGTGCTTCTGCATCAACTTTTTGAATGGCAACCTATAAAGAGCTTTGTCCAAGATGTCTAGAACGAACCCCTTTCTTGGGTACAATAAAGTAAGGTCTATAGAGGCCTTGTGCATCCTGGCCAGAGGGAAGAGCTTTATTGCGCCAGAAGGGTAGCAACCTCCACCCAAAGAACAGCAGGATTCTCACCTCAAACTGAGATGAAGAGAATGCTCTTGAACATGGCTGGGTGTTTGATAAACTGGATCGCATAGCTAAGACAGATTGCCCAAATAAGCCCCTATAATGGACTGGGGACCCTTGAGGGAGCATGTTGCCATGTACATCTGCAAAGATGCGTGGAAGGGAAGGTTAGCGACCCCACCTGATATAATGTCATATATATTATATATATTATAGAGAAAGTGCTCTTTGGCTAAGCAGTGGGCACCAGGCCTCTCTCGGGGCCTGATTCAGGGGCAGGAGTAGCTTTGCAAACCCGGGCATGTACCCTGGTCTCCCCACCCAGGAGTGGGAGAAGCTCAGAAGGGGCTTGAGGTCTTTAAATCCATGGCTGCAGGAGGTGGGGCATGGCTGGAGTTGATGCCATGTGAAACAAAATCTTGAAGGTGCACACAGTGACTTTGTCCCTCTAGAGCAAGGTCAGTTGCAGCGTAAAGTTTTCTGTGTCAGTCCCACCCTTGTGCAGGTTATTTTAATGCCATGGCCTGCAGGATGGCCTCCTCTCAAAAGCACAATGTCCTGTCCAAATAGGGCTATGTCATTAATTGTCAGGAACTAGGTGGGGATTTAGTTTGCAGCCTCAAGACAGTTTAATGGAAAAAAAAATCAGCAGACAAGAATGCCAGAGACAGTCAATAATTACTGATGGACAAGACAGACAGATAGCAGGACCAGTGCTCCAGCGATGGAGGAGGGAGGACAGGAACCAGGTGGTGGGGGAATGGCAGCGGGACAGCAGAAGGAAGAGCAGGGCAGGAGAGCAGCTGGGTGGCAAGGCTGGAGGTTAAGCAGGGGAAGCCAGGCAGTAGAGCAGGAAGCTAATGAGCAGAGGCACCAGAGCAGGGGACGGAGGGGACCAGGTGGCTAAAAGCAGGCTGGACTGGTAAATGTGGGCTGGACTAGAACCAGGAGGCTGGGATGATCAGGAGCTGGAAGGCAGGGCAGACAGGCAGAGGGAACCAGGACAGAAACAGCCAGAAGTCTAAACTAAGCATGTAGAGTAGATCGGTCTATGGAGGTCAAGAACCATGGGCAAGCCAAAATAATCTGACACAAGAAAGAAGACAAGAGGAAGCTATAAGGGAATCTAATAAAGAAACAACAGGTGAAGGGCATGTGCTAAATGAAGTAACAAAGGAGTTGGGTCAGACATCACATCAGCGGAGCACATTATGAGCTATAACAATAAAGACCATGTGCTCCAACACAACAAAACGTGTAAACAAGGAACAAATCAACTAAAAATCTGGGTTGATCAGACCGGGAACATAACAGTTAATACCCTGCTGGTAATTCTGTATTGTTGTGTTCTGAATAAAGAGTAGAATTTAAATGTTTAAACTGATATAAACATTACACCAATGATAACATTTGGGAAGACTTATTCAGTTTTAGGGCACCAAGCATGAGAAGGATCTTCCACCTGCACTTGATTTTAAAGTTTATATGATGCTTGATAGGCAGCCAGTGCAGTGTTGTCAGAATCAGGCTAATATGGTCATACTTGTTTCTTCTTGTAAGAACTCTGGCTGCTGCGTTTTGACCCAGCTGGACTTTTTGTACTAAACCTGCAGGGCAGCCATCCAGTAAGGCATTACAATAACCAAGTCTTGATGTCATGAATGCATGAATTAACTTTTTAGTGTTTGACATAGGACAAATTGCTATCAAATAAGAGCCAGATTCTTAGCTAAGGAAGCAGGCTTTAAAGAGCATCCATCAAGAATAAAGCAGTATTCTTGATTGTTCCATGTGGAAGATTTTGGTCCAATAATTAAAACTTCTGTTTTGTATAAATTAAGTAGTGGAAAGTTGCCAGACATCTAAGTTTTGATATTGACTATACATTCTGTTAGTTTGATAAATTTATGCACCTCGTTGGGCCTAGAAGAAATCCATGTCTCCTAATAATTGACTCCCAGAGGTAGTATATACAGGGTGAAAAGCAGAGTCCTGCAGCACTTCATACTGAACTTGGAATCAAACACATTTTCACTTACAGCAACAAACTGGAATCGGTCAGATAAATATAATTTAAACCATGCCAGTGCAGTTTAATTTATGTCAACATACAGGAAAGAACATATCTGTGAGAATACCACCTTTACAAGTGTTTTTGAAATAAAAAGTTCGGTTCGCGTGATTAGGTTAATAGCAAAGTTTCTCCATAATTTGCAAGTAATTTTAATCCCCTCAAATCGGCAAAGGCGTTGGCGCGTTTTGCTGCATTTTTTTTTCTAATTAAATCGTCTTTCGATCGTACAGATAAGAGAAAGGTATTGTTTTAAACGGTAAAGGGTCTATTTTTATTTGTGTATATTTATGTAGTCTTTATACTCACTGTAACGTTGTTGAGCTCCCGCTTTGAGCGAGGAGCTCAGGACTTTTATTATGACGTTTAGTTTTTGTCACATGTCTATGATGTCACTGTTGGTTTATGTCACTTCCTGGTTTCTGTTAATCACCTGCACCTGTGTTTGTATGATTAGTATGTGTATTTAAGTTCCTGGTTTTGTCAGTCAGTTTGTGGGTTATTGTTTAGGAGTGTTCTGAGGTTCTCGTTCGTGGTTTAATATTCTAGTTACTATTCGTGTCTTGTCTGGTTTTGAATTACGCCTTTTCGGATTACTCTCTTGGATCGCCCCTTGGATACTGTCGCCTGGTTTTTGGTTTGTACGTTTATTCACCTTGGTTAGTCTTTTGTGTTTTTCATCCATCACTGCTGTTGCACATGTTGTC
>JAZGTI010002543.1:0-35778 GCA_036877585.1 Botia kubotai | reverse complement strand
AGCAGGTCATTTGTTATTTTGACCAATGCAGTTTCTGTGCTGTGATATGGCCTAAAGCCTGACTGAAAATTTTCCAGTAAATCATTTTTTTGTAGAAAAAAAGCCCACTTACTTTTCTCCACACATCCAGAAATCAACAAACCTGGTATAATCATCTTAGCATTACAACGCAAGAATAAAATCTGCTGTTTACCATTTAAAGTAGCACCAATGTGGCAGAGAACAAGCTGAACATGACATCTCAATTATTATTTTGCATCAACGGCAGCATGTGCCAGTGGTTCGTGAAAGCATGCCCAAATGAGAGCATTGATGAGATCACTGTTCTGTGCATTGGGTTAAGCTGTGGGCCGCATGCATTGAACGAGCATGAACCTCTCTTAATCACACCCAGCAAATGCTTGACACTGTCTACAAGGTCGAGTCATCCGTGAAATTAAATTGGTTTATTCAAAACAAAATATTCGATCAAATGAGCAGTGGAGACCTCATCACTCACAAAAGGCTTAAATACTGTTGATTCACTTTTATTGTTTGTCGTTTTACAAAACCCATGACTGAGGGGTTTAGAATCTCTGGATAAATGTTCTCACGTGTATTACTACCCATTAGAGTATGGGTAGATTGCTAAAATGCTAAATGGGTAGATTTCTTAACAATTTAGGGAGATGTTGCCAAATCTCATTCAACCATTTTTTTAAATTGCCAAGTAATTACAAGCTCTGCTTTTAAATAACAATTAAACTTTGTTAAAACATTGTTAAACACAATGGGTGTGGATTTTTAAGCAGGACCAGAGATTATGATTTTACTTTGAATAAGAGAGCCAGTCTCATCCAGGCTGAGCTGAGGGTTTAATTCTGCTGTTAGCAGTTAAATGTCAGCACCTAGCCATCTCACAGCAGCCACTGTAGCTACTGACCTCAATTTATGATGCAGACGGAATGCATCTGTTATTATATATTCACTTTTTTGACTAAAATTAACTGTCAATGTGTTTAAAATTCAAATTTTGACTTTCATTATTCATATCTATTTCATATCACAAACAATGTTGATGCCCAAAGAGCACATACAGAAAAATGCCTTTAAATGCAAAACAATGGGTCTGTGTGTAAAAAAAAACATTTTAATATTACATATACTCTAGTAATAGTGTAGAACTCTTTTGCATTCTTAGCAACCTATCATAGCAAAGCATGCTTCATCTGTCCATCAGGTTTTGATGCAGGTACTGCTTTTCCCCAACTTTTTTATAAGACAAACCCTGAGACATTTTCTGTCATGAGACTAATTACATCTCTGAATTTAATTTTTAAAGATACTGTGTCAATACTAATCAGAAAGATAAAACGTTCCTCTTTTAGTTATGAATTTCTGCATGCAGTGTTGAACTTGTCATAAATAATTTTTATTTAAAGGAATTGGAAGGTAAAAACAAATGTTCTTTTGATTAAATTTGTATTCCATTTAAATAATTTAGGGGTTTAAAGATTTTAAAGACCTCTTTACTTACCAACTTTCTTGCTTTGTTTTTTTTAATGTAATTACAACTTTTTAATCAGAAACCACACCAAAGACATAGAGTTTAAATACATAAACCAAAGGATAATTGCTTTAAAAAGAAATCATATTTAACAATCTGTTACGGTGGAGGCTCCAGCTCCCTCTCCACCGCGACAGCAGAGGGAGCCATCCCCGGAATATTAACCGTCACACCCTGGACTACATTTCACACAATCCATTGGGCTCATCAGATCACTTCCTGACACACACCTGTCGTCATTATCCCAAACGGATATAAACTGAACATGAACATTCATTGCAAAGTCTTGTTTGCCCTGGGTGACGTTTCTGAGCGTTTTTCCATCATTCATATCTGCCTTTTGTATATTGACCTGGACTGTGTTTTGGATTTTGATTCTAGCTACCTGCCCATTTTGGATTGTGTATTCGTTTCTGATTGTCTGCCACCTGCCCCGATCAACACAATCACAGTTTTTCCAGGCTAACGCTATCAAGCAAGGTTTGACATCTTCCAAAAATTCTAAATGCATTGTTGTCTTAAGAAACATAAGTTAAATTACATCCTTTCTCATACAATATAAATTGCTCCAACTTCCTTAACGCATGAATTTATTCCTGTCATATGCAAGTATTCTGCATACATTCATGCAGTTGTGATGAAGTGAGGCAACAGACAGAAAACAGGATTTCTAGTTTTGAGAATATTTTAACAGTATTGTCAGTCAAAATGAAGACATATTTACTAACACTCTTTAAATCCATAAGTTTTTGGTTAATAAACAAAAAGAGTTGAGCAAGTACATAACAGAGCATTTCAAAACTGTCTCCTTACCCTTCCCTAGTTTTCAACGGTAAGTTTATAATAATAATTTATAATTTGAGCTGGCAGGTCAAATTTTGTGGGAAATGTCAGTAATGTTTTACTTCAACATACATAAAAGTACATAAAGTAACCTGCAATTTTGTTTCGAACAGATATGCAAATAGAGAGGCAAAAGTTACAGCAACTTTAAAATAGCACAAATGGAAGTATGAGAGAGTGATAAAAGGTACATCTATTAGCTATATTTCAGTATATTCAAAGTTTGTAAAATTCAGTATCCAAAGTTTGTAAACCCTAAGTATTCATAAAAAAAAAACTATATTTGTGTCTTTGCCAGTGTAGTGCAGCATTGCGTTTAATTTGACTAACCTTGAAGTCTCCACTAGTGCTGCAGGTAAATAAAAATGTATGTTAACCATAATAGTTTACTGCTTCATGGTTCCATGGTAACCATGGGTGTCCATGGTAACATGTCCCTCTCAGTTATAATGGTTTAATTGTTGCAATGCCCCTGCCTAGATTATATCTCTCTCTTCATCTCTTGCTCTCTGTGTATATATTGTATTATAAAAAATACATTTGTAGGACACAAAATGTCTATAAAACCCTAAAAACATGAATTCATTCAAAACTTGTGTTTGTTTACACTAATGTAAATCTTTAATTACAAAATATTGTAGATACATGCAAACCTGTCTTGTCTCTGCATTTATCTAAAATACCTGCTGATAATAAAAATGCAAAGCAAACCAGATGATAATTAACTGTAATAAACACAGTAATGACATTAATTAGTTTGAGGAGGACTTTTATAATACTATAGAGCCACTATAGTAAGTTAGTAATGTACTACACTTAAAGTCATGCACTCTACATAGTCTCACTAAATATTTTCTGTGATTTTGTGTGTGAAACCGCTTTCTCTGTGTGCTGCCTTTGACATTACAACCCATGGTAGTCATTAGGGACTTGGGTGTGTTCCCATTTTGCTGTCAGCCAATCATCATGTTCATGATCCCTTCAGAATAATAATTCAGCGAATTAGTTAAAAAAACACAACCGAGTTCCTATTAGCACAGAATTCAAATTGCGGACCTCCAGGGCTCAATGTAGTACTTGCAAGCAAGTGTCCTTGGTTACCATGACAACATAAAAATGCAGGTTAAGTATGTTCAACTGTGTCCTGGCCTAGGCAAGTCTTCCAGTCTGTGATGGCCCCAGAATATCTAAGAAGCATAAAGCTTCTTTTTCATATGAAATCCCATCTTTTCTCTAGGCTCTGTCACACCATTATTCTGCTGATATTGTGAAGCAGTCTCTCTCCACCAAGCAAAGTGGGTCGGGAAACATCACTCCAATGTTGCATTCTGTCACTCCAACACCACTTCATATCTAATCTTTATTGAGTTTTATTTTCAACTGCCAAAGTGGAGACAACCAACCACAGCAGCGAGATTGAATCGCCTTCTTTACATGTAAAAAAGCAAAAAGATGTGAAAGGGAACGAAATTGACTAGAGGTAGCGAAAACAGCTAAATGTGTTGTGTTGTGTGTAAATGTAATAGCAGTCATTTGAACCCTGATCGGCACTGTACTTTTGCCTATGAATACTAAATGCGACCAATTCTGTGGCAGTGGTAGCCCTGTATCCCATTTTCAGTCATTATTTTGGAATAATATGCATGTTAGCTTTTCCCCTTGCAGGCCCTGGTGCTGAAGATAAATCTTTCCCCATCGTACAAAATCATTTACCAACATAATCTGAGCCCATGAATTATTCAGTAGTCATTTATAAGGAGTGCATCACCATTCAGAGATACAGAAGTCAACCAAAGTAACAACCTCTGTGTGGACAATATGGGAAAGACCATTTGCTGTAAAAAAAGTGAAAAGCCAGAAAAAGTGAACTCAAACTCAAATCTTCCTGGGTAACAGGTGTCAGGTGGATGTGTTATAGGTTAATAACACTCATTATTTTTGTAGTTAAATGCATGAATAATGCAATCTTCCCATGTTATATTTAAATCTTTTCTGGCAGCTGTTAGCTAGGGAATAGCTGTGGGAATAAGGTGCTGGTATTTTCGTTCCTACACTCATGATAGACATTAATCTTCCTTGAAAATTCTGTGCTCTGACAAGACAAGAGAAATCAGTTTACATGTCATTACACATATTTCACCTCAGACATTCAAACTGCTCATATGAAAACACTTTATATGGAAACAGTCACCACCTCTCCAAACTGTCGAAGCATATCCTCAATTACAACCCTGCCCACAGGGCTGTTGATCTAGACATGGTTAACACAAGAAGAACACAAGAACCCACAGGTGTTAGTAAACACACACTATACATACATACATGAAACATTGCTGGATCTGTGGTTGTATCTTCAGTAACAGAGACAAATTTCGTTTCTTAGCTTTGTGTGGCATAATAAAGCTTAAACACAAACTACACGTTTTAATAATAAATAGCTACATTTATTATAAATAAAATCAGAGACAACTATTATAAAAATTATAGACAATTATTCTGACAAGTAATCAGCCTAATAAAGCAGGTTAGCTGCCAACCAAAATCTTAGCATTAATATAAAACATGCAGTCACGAGTGTACATGTATTCTCGTTTTACAAAAGCTTCTTCCAACTAGAGTTTAGAATCAGAACTAATCATTTTATATTAGTTATGTGAAAGAGGTTAGGAACAATCTGACTGTCCCCCACCACATAAAATACTTTCGGTACAACCTCAGATTGATTGCATTTGAAGGTTCTGACCAGGTTTACAATGTTTTGACCATCAGGACTTAAAGGCTAACCGGTGCTTTGATCATGTAAAGGTGACTTAGATGCCCACAGGTATAACTGTCAGTGCATCAATCTGGTAAAGTGGTCACACCTAACTTTCACCTCTTGCTCTCTCTATATCTCTCTCATTCTTTTCAACTCTTCTCTATTTCCCTTTCTCTGGCCTTCCCCAGGCATCCCATTACCTCAGAATAAAACCATGAGGGACAGCGCAGATCTGTTTTAAAGCACTTACCTGTGCGAGTAGAGGAGTGTGAGAGTAATGCTAGCCTGAGGCTCTCACACTCTTTCTCTCTCTCTCTCTCTCTCTCTCTCTGCTGTATGACCACTTGGCAACACGCCATGCCCAAATCTTTTCTCCATACTGAAATCCTCAGCTAAAAACCTCCTCATCTGAAAAATCTTGTGGCAAAACAGTTTTAGGGTTAGTTTTATGACTAACCCAAAGGACCAGCTTACACCAGCATTATGTTCATTTAGGTTCAAGATTGTTTATGCTGTTTAGATGAACTGAATGAGTTGAATGTGAAAATTGGATCAATTCAATTCAACATTTCATTGAAAACAATAGGCTCAAAAATAAGATTTGTTCAGAAATTGGACTGATCCACACAGGTTCACTCATTCACTCAGTATTATTTAAATTTCAGTCTGTTTATTGAACTTTGGCATGATAACAATGAGGGCGAGTAAACAATGACATAAATTCCTTTGTTTGGTAAACCCTTCATTTAATTACTTCTGCTGTTTGCTTTGTCTTAATCTTCTCTTTAACTTTTTCTGTTTTTTCATTATTTATAGTATGTTCCCCAAAAGCACTTCTTAAGTGATTTATAATGTAGCTGTTAATCATTAGCACTTTGTGTTTCAGAGTTGTTTCAAAGTATTCATCAAATGTGATATTTTAATGAGGCCAGGATCATATAGTAAAAGACACTCCAATATCTCTGGCTTTTAAAGCACTCTTTCAAGAGATTGTTGATTGTCAGGGTAATTACAGCTGCGCTGATTCATAGTTCGCAGATGATTTCTTCTTGGCACCAGCCATCCATGACTTGGGCTCTTGACAACATTTTAATACAAAGCCCAATTAAGACGTAAACAGAAGCTCACAGCTATCAAATCAAAAAGCTTTCATAAGCCTTTATGCGGCTCCTGGTGCTGCCATCCGCAATCCAATAGTGTTCTCATAACAAAGATGAAGGCAAAACCAAATTATAAACAGGCTTTCGGATATAGTAATAAAAGATAAATGATTTGCACTGACAAATGTTCCTGGGATAAAGACGTCCCAGCAGCCAGGTGGAGTAAGTCTTAAAACATCACTTTTAATGGTCAGGCTTCACAAACATGCAGGGGGGAAACAGGTGGAGAAAACTATTGTGCATTTAGGCATCTTTGACATTTCTGTGTATAGTATCACTACTTAATTCCTTAATTTAACAATTTCCGTTAATTGTCTTGTATAAACTGCAAATCCTCATAAATTGCTTGTGGAGTGTTACTAATTACAGACCGGAAATTCAGGATAAAAGATCAAAAACGTTGTGAACCCTGCTTAAAAAATATTAACAGATTAAATCAGCCTAAAATGATTAGCTAGGTCTCCCAATCTCACCAGACTGGTTTTTAACAGATCTGCCAGGTGGTCTTCTAAAATGAACTAGCAAACTACTCTGACTTTTTCACTGTATAATTTATCAGTATATTTAATTTATAGAATTTTATTTTACATTATTGCAAGAATATCTTTATTCACAGTTGCAGATCACATCTGACATAAAACTGCCATTATTTTTTCTAGCTTGGTCCGAGGCAGCAGACGTTGGAGAGCTCTTGCACATGATCACATAGCCTACACACTCATGTTTTTTCATGAAGTCTTGTGTTTGAATAAAAAATGGATAAAACAAAATAAGTATCTGACTGCATCCACATACTGTGGAACATTATGGCATAACATAAAGACAGAAAAACAGTAGCTCTATACCCTCAAGTTTAGCTCACAGTATGTATGCTCAGAAGCTGTGTGGAGGCTAAAATCTACGGCTGCCTTTCTCTGTTGAACAAAAGGCTAACACAACAGTAAAATCTACTCTGAAACAATTAGCATAGTTTGAGCGGCACCTCTATCTGCCCATCACTTGCTCTTTATTCCTGTTGTCCACTCCGAGTGCTTCTTGTCTTACTTCACTGATACTTTTCATCTTTCTTCTCAATTTGAGCTAAATACTTAGGTTAAGATGGCTAAGTGTGTGCCTGTTGCCAGCATGCCATCATCTTGATGAGGGTAGGTCCACTGGTATGCCTGTAATACTTGAAAGCACTTCTACATTAGGTGGCACTTTTCTTTTACAGGGCACAAATCTGCCTAGAAGCAAGTAGAAGAATTTATTGGAATGACTGATACCAGAGAGTCTGTGTACGATTTAGGCTTGCTCTAAGATTGTTTGATGCACACAGTTCTGAGAAATAAATAAAATTGTCTAATCTAACTGTCTGTTTTCTATGTGATTTCTTGGAGCTGGATGCACTTTAGAGATAATGAGTACTTTGGAGATAAAGCTAGCTGATCAAGGATTCGAATTCAAAGAGACATACATACTGCTTAAATGTTAACCTTGAATTCACTGTGGGTTACTTTGGAGCAAAGCATCTAAAATGTGTATTCTAAGTAAGAAGTTTACTATACCAAAAATGTGTTTTGTGACATTGAATCATTGTTTGAGGGAGTTACAATCAAGTTCATGTGATATCCTTGAGCAAACCTGTGTATTCTTCTTTGTTTGTATAATTAAATCTGCAATAATTATAAGAAAGAACTAATTTTTTGATTGTGTAATAACTGTATTTACATCGATATTGGTTGTTGAGACATGTTTGGTGCACAGGACAGTGAATTTCAGAACCCAATACTTATTTTGTTATCTGAACTGAAAATATCAATACTTAATTATATTTAGAAGTAAACATATATTACATTATGTATAATATACATACTATACACTTATACACATAATATTTTATAAATTTGTATTAATAGTAATTATTTATAATAGAATGCCAAGTAAAAAGGTAATTTTGTCTTCATAATATCATGCTTGCTATTTTTTCACACTGCAAAAATAGTGTTTAAGAAGGGTGATTGTCATATTGGAGATCAGCATGTGCTTTTACATTGTTGTAACAATCTGTGAATTAGTATTTTACCAGTCAGGCTAGCAGAGGTTTTTCAAAGGCTGTATTAGAGGGATAACTGAGTTTATATTGGGGAGCAGGGCAGAGCTAGGACTGAAGGAGTCCTGTGATAGGGAGAGACAAGACCGTTTGATGCTGTGAAGTTTTAGAATTGATAGAGACAGTCCTTATAGAGTGGTTTAAACAGTGATTGTGATAAAACATCCCAAAGTTTTCCTAAAATGGGAAAATTAATTCCAGGCAATAGATGCGGTCATAATTTCTGATGGAAAGCTGGTCTCTGCAGGCCTGCTGGTGTACACAGAAGTGCCTCGGGCAAAATGGGCTGGACTTTGGAAGGTCGATAGTGATTCAGAGTGCACCAGCGGGTGGAAACTTCAATGCCAGCATCACACACTGCTAAGTGGGCAAAACAGCTCTTTAATCCCATGCCCTCTGTTAAAGTGGCCCAATCAAAGACTCTTGTATGCCGCAGCATGCCATTTACACTTGTCTATATTTGTTGCACTTGTAGCCAGTCTCATTATTGGGTTTCCTCCCACTTGTGCAGGGACTCCCTGACAAAGCTATATTAATCCAGTAATATCCACAGCTCTGGTCCCTCATGGTGCCAGCCTATTTATTCTAATATAATTAGAAAGTGTCGAGAGGGTCATTTTATATTTTATATTTTATATCAAAATCACAGGCTTGGTTCTGGGAACAGCTGTGTACAATTCATGTTTTTCCTGCATTGAGAATTTTCGGGGGCAACTTTAGCAGAATTTTGGTTCGGCAAAGCAAAGTTTTATCACTTGATGCAATATTTTCTGTGGAGTGTGGGGGAAAAGATTCATTTTACTTCATAATTCTCTCTACATTAAATTATATAATAATTTTATAATTAAATATTTTTGGTATTAAGAAGTAGATTTTAGACGTTGTTTCAAATATAGTTCTGTTAATATTGTGTGTGTCAACTTTGATGGTGAAGCCATGGGGCAGCAGGTTTTTTAAACATCATTCAAAAACAGATGATTGTGTTTCCTTATTATCATCTATACAGGGTCACCGTGTACTCATTCCATTAGTGTGTCAAATGAATGTAACCAATAAGAGTTCTTCTTTAGTGCTAATAGTGATGTTGTCATCTTTATGTAATGTAATACCCACAAACTCCAGAGCAAACTAAAGACACAGGTGAACATAATGGGTTGCCAGGGAAATGGAGGAGGGACTAATAAGTAACTTTAGTAAAAAACAAAGAAGTACTTAAACTGACAATAATGAGAATAACAAGGAAAAAATAAACAGAACAGGAAAATAACTAAACCAGACTGTGACATATAGAAAGTAGTGTGATTGGTCCAAGCAAATAACATAATAAATACACAAAATCTTTGCAATGTCCTCACTAGTCTATTCTCTACACCTGCACATTATTGGTCTGAATCAGTGTAATGTCACATCAGTCCCTATAGATGAATCAGGCAGAACTAAGGAAGTGGTTGTACTTTGCACATTTAGTTAGACTGGTTAGTAAGGCTCAGCCCAAATAATCAGCAATAATCAGCAGAATTGATGGCTTTTTGATAATTATGGACAATTAGGATGTTCATTATCTAAATCATTCAGTTCTGATTGTAGAGTGATGATACCATTCAGAACAAAGCAACAACAAAGTGGAAGCTAGCTGATAATTTAAATCAACTGGAAAGATAAACTAATAATTAAGTAATAAGGGTAAAAAATAATAGCCTCCTCATCCAATATTTATATGCAGGATGTGACTACTATAATTTTTTACATGTAATGTATCTGTATTATATTATAATACAGTGATTTTGAGGTCAAGAATAAATGTGATATGCCTACAGTACTATGTGATAAACTGTCTCTTTAAAATTATTTTGGGTTTTGTGTCAGTGGTGAGGTCACAGTTGGGTTATGTGTAATGGGTGACGTGTGCTGCCACCTAAACATTTTTAACCCAGCAGAAACCCTGTTATTTCCCCTTTACATTTCTCTAAAAATGTTAAATGACTATATGAAATATTTAGTGTAAGAGCCCAGATGCACAAACACATGAATAGTGAAATAAATTAACAAGAAAATGGTGCATGGCATGAATTTATATGCTGACTGAGTCGATGAGTGGAACTACCCAAACCCCACACTTGTACAGTCAGCATATCATTTATATTCCAGAATCTCCTCTGCCACTTGGAAATTACACTTCTCCGTTTAAAATGCACCTTTTATAGGTTGCAGAAGAAGCTGATTTTTATGCTGCTGATATTTAAAGCTGTGCTGGATGTGTGTACATTCATTTCAGCTTATATTGACAGTGAAAGCGGCTGGGCAGTCATTTATGAAGAGAGAAAATACTGAAGCGCTACTGACATGAGTACACATGGACCGCTTTGGCTTAACAGTTGACTAGAACCCATTTCCACCAAAAAGGTGCTTGTGTTGGAGCCAGGGTTTGAGCAGAGGGTCTATGAACCTTCCTAAAAATATGATTCAATATCTATATACAATCACAAGCTACTTCTAATCTACATCATTTTACACATATGATTTTTGTGAATAAAATCATTTAATTCAATGAAATTAGTATGTATTATTTAATTTGAATGAATGTCTGTCAATTAAATGTGCTTTCATTGTGGACAGCTTTGTTGATTGTGACAGGATCATACTATCTTTGTGTGATTTCAGTGTAGTACATCAATCAATCTAAGTTGTTCAAGTTCTAAAAACTTATCCTGCATTCAAGTTTTTGATGTTAGCAATTTCATGTTCAAGACCAGCAGATTTAAAGGACCTTTTCAGACCCAGAACGGCCTCTTCTTAAGTGTAAATGGTTCCAGATCAGGCACAAACTCTGGCACCCTGATATTACAATGACACGTCTTTCCGAGTGCAGCCAGGCTGTTGACGTACCATATTGAAACAAGCTGTGTGGACTGCTCTTCTCGTTTACCCTCTATCTCTCCTTCTGTCCGTCCATCTGTTGTGGGTTGCATTGGTCTGGAGGTGATTCCTCTACAGACAAAGGACTCATTGTGTCATCTGTTGCCCTGTGTTCCAAAACAGTAACTCACCAGTCACATTGGTAGATGGTACCATTGGGTGTGTTGAGATACAGACTCTTGTAAATGTCACTGAGATAACCAGAATATGGCCAGAGACCCAGAGCTCATAGAATGCAATTACATTGCTAGGCTTAATGAACATGCATATTTTTCTGTGTTTACATTTACATTACACATAACTGAGCATGTATACACGAAAACTCAAGGCAAGGCACTGAAGTGTTACTAGATCCAAGCTTATTTGTCCACTGGGTTTGTGTGAAAATTCTTTTAGTTTACATTTACAAATTAAATTCAAATTTAAACAACAAAAAATCTTCAGTTAGGTGGTGAATTGGATATGAGTGTTTAGATGTAGGTTAGATGACCATAAGTCAGATATGAATTCAATTTGGAACCACATTTTAAAGTGACTCAAATCAGATGCCGAAACATCTCAAAATGTTTATGTTGCATGCAACAAGGAAATGCCAAATCTGTGCCAGATGTCTGTGAAAATAAATTGTCATAAATATGGTCATCCTGGCATCTGTTGCTCCATGTTGCAGCCGAGCTACGTACATTGGTACATTTTGCCAATCATGTTTTTATGTGTCTGACAGACATTTATAATCTGTTCGTCTATTACTGTTTATCTTCTTCTGGTCTGGTTGTCCTGATTGGTTAGTCAGCTGAACCTCAGCCCCTCCCGAAGCCTCTCATTAGCTCAAAGTCTCATGTTCCAAAGTCATTAATCATGCTGCTTGGACACCTTGCTCCCCCCCTCCTCTCCCCTGGCAAAAGCATGATTTCCAATTAAATCTCCTAACTGCGAGGTTAAAAGCCAATTTCATGCACCTTACTCTTGATAAATGGGTGATGGACTAACCATTATTTATTTCTTCTTTCTAGGTTACCTCTGACATTGCAAAGTTGAAAGACAATGACCAGATGTGATATATTGTTTAGTTTTGGGTTTCTCTTCTTTTCCCGCCCTTATCCTTTTCCAATAGGAGAATGACATTAGTAATTGGGCTTTGCTATTATTTGGTGTTCATAATTTGAAGCATGCTATCTGGCTTCCTAATTATGGTTTTCCAAAAAAAGTTTTGAAGAAAAATGAATGCAAAATAATTGCTATGAAAATGACTAAAACAATAGTTCAGGTTTTCAGATTTTTTAAAAATAAATATCTTCAGAGCATTCAAAATCTATCCACATAATATAATTTTTTTCTCTGAAGGCAGAGTAATGTAAAATTTTAAAGTTGCTATGACTCAAAAACTCTAAGCTAACAATTTTACGTTGTAAAAATGTTTCCCTAACATTTCCATTAAGTAAGTTGTAGAAACCTATCGATGTGTAACCGCAATTAATTCTTAAAAGTTAAGCCGAACAAACAGAATGGGGCAGTCTTCATTTCGTGAGAAAAAGACTTGTACCTCAGAGCTTTTTGAGGCTAATGATTCATTACTTTCCTTCGCCTAGAAAACAAAACATTGATCTTAGCATGTGACAAAGCAAGGAAGATTAACGGCATTAGTGTCCACTGATTTATGAGGAGTGGCCATGCTGCGAAAAACTGAAAAAGTGCCAGTCATTCAGCTCTGGGGATGGGGATGGTATTTATGGTTCAGTACACACACTATCAGCCCAGCCAGTGTTAAAGCATGCAAAAGGCCACAAAATCCACCAGGAATTTTTCTGCCAGTGGAAAATTATGGATGCCAAGAAATCACTGTGGTGGAACAGGCCTCAGCTAACCTAGTTGTCCCCTTCAGGTCTGCGGCCGTTTGAACAATCAGCGAATAGCAAAGAACAGATACTACCAAATAGCCTACAATAAGAAGTATACTGAAAGAATACTGATAGCATGATAGTGGAACTGATTGGAGAGTAGACTTACATTTACATTGTAAATCCAGAATCAGACATATGAGCTTAAAATTGCTAGTGCCATGCTCTAATGTTTGAGCTACAGTACTTGAAATAAAAATGTTCCTGTAGCTCACTGGGTAGAGCATCAGGTTAACATTGCAAAGGTTAAGGGTTTGAGTCCCAGAAAACACAATAATAAATGTTTACCTTGAGTGCACTGTAAAGTTACTTTAGATAAAACCATTTGCCTAATTTGTACATGTAATCTATCAGTACTTTAAAATACTCTTAAAGATGCTGTCTGACCAATCATTTTTGTCTTCAAAATCGTCACATGTGGCCTATTTTAATCATATTCAATCAAATGATTCTGGATATTTATGAAGAGACAGATGGAAGCGTGGGGCGTGAAATGCATAAACAGTTTTCTGAGCCAATTAACCACCACCAGCATTAAAATCTATTTTATGAGAGTAACTCATTATAAAAACACGCTCATGACTAACACACCCTCAGAATTTGTGCCAGTGTTTGCTGCTGGGAGGCTGCTGCCAGTTCTTTAGGTTTTAGCGTGTTGAGGTAATGTGTATTAATTTACTTGGCATTTAAAGGGCACTTCTGGTGTAAATATATTTCCACTTTGATTACTGTTAGATTTTTAAGCATCACAACACTAAAAAATATTCTAGCTGAAAACCATGCAGAAATATTATAGAAATATCTCTCAGAAAACTATTTTTTAAGTATTATAAGAGTTCAATGGCATGTACATTGATCAAGTGCCAGAGGCAAAAAGCAAGAGTGTTTCTCTAGATACGGTTTGGGATTTGCCAGGTAAAAGTCAGGCAGGCGGTTGAGTTTTCCACATAGTTGACACTAACCATTGAAATGTCCAAAAGAATTTTATCTGTGCTTCCAGCTATTTGCTAATCATTAACCATGGAGTCCAAGCCCCCAGATTGCCATGAGACTTTTTCCGTTTTGATTTGTTTACCCATTCATTTATTTATGCAATTCATATCTCTGCCTCGTTGCTGTTCATTTGGGAGGCTAACAAACTGGTTCAAGGTTGGCGAGCTGGGACGTCAGGGGGCAGCGGAGCATGCCGTGCCAACTTGCTTAATTTCCGGGATTTTGGCATCCCCGCTCTCTCTTTGCATGCTCTCTCCACTTGTGCGTAAAATGCTCATTTCTGAAGTGTAACATTGTGGAAATTTGAACTGTTCGCCTGCCAAATGTGGGGCAAAAAGGCAACTCGTGGAGTGGCATGGACTGATGAACCGGAGAGTCATTGCAGCTGGATCTGTATGTAAATGCCAGGCGGTGCGTGCCAAGAACAGCCTTCCACTTAGCACGACTTCTGTCAACACTCACAGATCTAACAATGGCGAAAGCCCTTCCAATTTGTTTTTGCACTACTGAGCCACACTTCTTTGCATAATGAGCTGTTATAATCAATGCTTTATAATGAAGATGTCTTTGCTAAGTGGCGATTCAGAGCGTAATTGAAAATGGAGATCATAATTCAGTGCTCCTCACTTACAAAAAGTACCAGAACGTGTTAACACGCCTTTATGGTAACACCAAGGCTAATGCTATGGCACCATGCTAATGCTATGGTTCTCTGGACATACAGCGCCCCCCATTAGTATTTGGACTGTAAGAAAAAAGCAGCTCCACGATTCCACAGCTCTGTTTGCTGTGGAGTCAAAATTGTGTTTCTAAATAATCAGCTGTTTACGATTGCATTTATTTTTCACACATTAAAAGCAGTATCAGTTCTATCTATTGCTTCTAACAACACACATAAGCCAAGTTGAAGACAAGGGGACTGACTCATTGTTTAATCAAAGCCTTTTTGACACCACAATAAACAGACCAATTTTTTTCTTTTCTGTCCCAATACTTATGGAGGGCACTGTATATTATGGTATACCATTTTTTTAGACATGGTATATATCAAACTACTACAGTACTGCATTATCATCAGATACAAACACTACACTATGGTACCTGCAACATCACTTTCCTATGCCTATAAGCAAAGATGGTAACTTGCAGGTTAGCATGTCCGGGACTGCGTGACCAAGCGTTTAACTATCATTAAGAAGAGAGGTGACGCTAGGAGAGGCTTTGAGAGCTCTCTCCAGATATTATTAGACCTCCTTGATGTACATTCTCCACAAAGATTCCATATGGAACTCTATATGAGACCCTGGCCCTTGTCCCCCTTCTGTAAACTCTATTTTACGCTGACTTTCACAGACTGTCCTTTGAGCCTTAATAATAAACTGCTAAGCTAATTAGCCAACAGAGATCCATTGAAATTGTGCCTGATTTCAGACAGTTCTATTAATGACTTAAGCATCTTACCATAATGCTGCTGATCGATTGCTCCTTTGCCAGCTTTAAAGAATCACTCTTAAGCATGCTCCCATCTGTGACAGCAAGCCTGGGGTGAAAAAGCTTCAGATGCAGTGCTCCCAATGTCCACAGGGTGGCACTAGTGTGCCACTCTACTTTCTAACGCAGTTAAGGTGAAAAGAGAGAGAGAGTGGGTGGTATAAGCTCCTCACCTCTTCTCCCATGATAAGGTAACTCGTCTAATTGCCCTAATGGCTTCTCCTCCTCATTAGACCCCTTGACCTTGCGCGTGTGTGGTAAGAGTGGGTCATCGTGGATTAGAACAAGGCCGAAGTCCCATCTGTAGCGAATGCTTGCCTCTTCTGGCTTTACTAGTGTTAACCAGACCTGGTGGGGGTAGGGAAAATGGACATGTATGTACAGGCAAATAGTTGTATGGTAATATTTAGTCTGATGTTTATTTACATGCTGTGATACAATGCAGATATTTCAGTAGTCCAGTTACTGAAATCATTTTGGTTAATTAATTCAAGATGCCTTACACCACCACTATTAACCCTTTGCAGCAATAATAAAAGTTCAACATCTCCTGTCCAACTAACAGACCAGAAATCTGTTGCACTCAATGCTTAGCTTACCAGTCTCTCATACATCATTTCTGTCCATGTTGTTAAAAAAAATAAAAAAGCGGGGCAATTCACACCCTTACAAACATTTGAGGAGACGTGCTCATGAATCTATGTACAAAGCAAGTACAAACTACACCATTTTGTGTTTCAAAAACCTTAAAATTTCCCTTTGAATGTAAATTATTTTCTTCTGTCATGTTTCATTTATGTTTTATGCTTCAGAAGTCATGTGTATTCAGTATCATAATATCAACTGCAAAAATCAGAAAGCGGTTAATTATAAAAAAGTGGCATTTCCTCACAAATGTAACTATAGAAAAGTAAACTGCATTCTGAGCTGGTGGGAGCAAAGGGAGGCCCACTCTTGATTTATTTATGTGCAGAGAGCACATAATGTGCAGTAGAGACATACGAGTAACTAGCTTTCTTTCTGATGTCTTTATTACACGATCGTAACCTTGTGGGGTTTGCCTGACAGATACAAGCAGAAATAACAAACAAAGGGCTTGTTTCCGAAAGCATTTATTATCCGAATTTCTCGCTTTTGACATTTCCGAGGAAGCCGTGCTGCTCTCCCGCTGTGTGCATGAGTGTTACCGCGGCACACGCTGGGATTGTTCTGGAAAAATCGCAACAAGAGGTATTCAGTATCAATAGCTGCCTGTGCGTGTGATGTCCTGCTCCAACACAAAAGTGGCCACATCGCATCTCCCTCAGAAACAACGGTTCTTTGACCTTTAACCTCCATGAGGGTTTTCACAGGGGGAGTCTATTTAACGTTTGTTTGACGCTGACTGTGAATGTCCATGCAGAGCAATGACACTCACGGTTCCTGACGGGGTGTCATTTTCTATAAAGAGAAACACAGACCTCAGAGACAGATAATTTTCAGTTTCTGAAATGTTAAGCATATTTAAAGGGGTCATATCATGCATTTTTTTATCAGTCCATGTGGTCCACTTATGATGTTAGTCAAGGCTTTGTGACTAACATCAAAACAGTCATAATTTAGTTTTGAACCCCAAATAGACATTGTTGACTTGTGAAGGTGTGTCATATGTTAATGCATGTCTGAAAGCACAGCATTTTTATCTTACTTTAAATTACCTGTTTAGACCAAGGGACCTCCAAACAAGTAGTTTTTAGTTTCATAAAAGTTTGTGTCTCTCTCGTTTATTTTAAACAAAGCTTTTTCTTACTACGCTGACAAGCATACAGTAAAACACTCATACACACGCTCACACAAGAGTGGATAATTATGTCTGTTTCTGAAGGGTCAACAAGTGTTAACATTTATGAGAACAGCTAATCTATCCAGCTCTAGCTATCTAGCTCCACAATCAGATAACACTTGTTCCAGGTTTGGCATGGGCCAAATACAAGAGCCACAGTACATTATCAACAACAGAGTGATCCAAAAACAAATTAAAATTCCCCCTCTACAGCCACAAAAAAATGAACAGAGAAAGAGGTCAAATATATTTCGCACCCGAATGAAATATGACAGAAAATCACACTAGTAAAAAATATGATCACAAATTCCGTCTTATACAGTGTCAATAACAAGTATTTGGCCACTTAAAATATATGACTGTCATCGAATTAGATAAAAAAAAACAAGCCAAGTCTGCATTTCTGTAAAGAAAGAAAGAACAAGCACACTTGCCAAGCAAAAAGTTTATTAGGTTTTAAATGAAAAGACAACATGCTGTTCAAATTAGGATATATTATAAACAGTATTTCTGATTGTCAAATGTTTGCAGGGCAGTTAATGTGATATTCTACACACTCTGCTAATACACCTGTAGAAACCTTTTTGCATTTTTACATTTTCAAATAAGAATCATTTAGTATGTATAATACTCAATTTTCCTTGTGTGGACTGCTGGCTGGTCCCCCAATGTAGGTGTGTATGATATTTGGTCATAGAAAACACACCCACACACATACACATATATAGTATACATCTATATATTAATGCATTCATATAACAAATATAAATTTGCATTAAGCAGATTATTAAATGCATATTTATATGAAACATATGGAGTCACAGACACAACATGGCAACAACGGGACTGGCTGAGTAACGATACAGATCTACCTTATGAATATACATTTGCCTTATGCTCAGGTTCTGCAGAATGTCCTAATGATGTAAGCAGAGCAGAGAATGTGCAAATGATGTGAAAAGGTTTTGTACAGGTCAACAGAGCAAGACAGCATAGAACAGTTAAAGTTAAAGTACAGAATGCAACTCATACTGAATGCTACAATTAATCAGTAACTTATTTAGAGGAGGTGTTGAAATTCAATTTGTTGAAGTCTTTTGTCCAAACATGCTGTGAGAATGACAGCGCCGCTTTCATTACCACTTGATTAGCAGACTGAGTCTTTGGAGGGAGGCATGCTAAATATTCAAGCTTGTATAACTCAGCATTATATGCACAGACACAGAGATCCTGTAGACTGTTAAATGAGTGGGGGTTTAGTTGCTTACCATGGCAGAGGAGAGACTTGTGTCTGTGCATCTGTTTGCAAACTTTTGTTGTGTGTAATTGGTTATTGGTACTGTGCCTTACCATAAGTACCAATGTACCATGTGAATGAATAAACCATCAAACCAGGCTTACTATAACCATCTAGCTGGTTTAATCTATTTTTTTCAAGCAAGGTCAGAACCTTATGACTCTTTTTTTAAGGCTTTCATGTTATATTGAATAAGAAATGTGTTAAGCCACCCTTAACCCATTTAATGCATGACTCACAGTTTTAACAATGTATCCAAACACATTAACATCCACTGACAGGTGATAATCAACCCGTGATATAATCACTCCACAAACCTCACTGAGAAAAACCTCAGCCTGCTCCTCATTAGACGCATGTTAAATGTATGTTTACTATCATCAAAAACCGATTGGTTAGACAGGGTATGCCACTAGTGTCTAGAACAGCCATGTTGTTGTGATTAAATATAATTGCCATTAAGTTTATTTTTAGTCTTTATCTGTTTTTCATCTGTTCGTCTCTTTATCGTCATATATGATCAAATGTAAATGAACAGATTGAGCTGAATACTGGAGGGAAAAAATCTCTTGACAGACAGAAGCAATACTGCCTGATCTCATTATATCAGCTGTGCACGGTTGTGTCTAACCGAATCTGATCTCCCAAGTACACAGACCAGAGGCTGCAAAACAAATATCAAACACAACGAATCAAAGAGCTCATTTGCTTTCATTTTAGCGAAAACCAATGCACTGCAAGTATAACCTTAACAAATGTAGATATAAATATGTCAAGATGCCTCTAAATAGCCCTCAGAGGGCAATTCTGTCAAAGTGTGTTATGGTTTTTGATATGATGAAGAAATTGCTGTGATCAGTTGCTTGTATGAGGCTTGCATTATACCACTGTCAGAAGGTGCTTTGGTCACAAACTGCTCTTATAGTCAACCTGTGATGTTTTGGTGAGGAACTTCATTCTGTGGATAGGTTGTCACACACTTTAGTTCACTACTATGGCACTCATTGCCTGTCAGAGCAACCTGCAAAAATGAAATGTGGACTTGGAACGACAAGATTAATTTTACATTTGTTATTAATTTTCTCTAACAAATTCAATTATGACCGCCCTTCATTCTCCACTGATGAACCTGTCGTTGGTTTTTAACGAATGAGTCCTGAAAGCTGCCAGTTTCAAGTCATGCCACTTTTAACCATAATGGTGATGTGCCCTTGAAGGGAACTAGTTTATGGTTTAAAACCCTTCAAAATTAATGACTTTTATTACCAGTATTTTAAATCTAGACTCATTAAAAGTTCAGAGCCAGGTTGCTTGTTTTAACCAATGTGATCTCATCAGCATTCAAAGGTATTCATTTATAAAATGGACCTTTGGCATGAATATGTTTTCATACATTCACACAGACACTGAGAAATGTGATCGTTTAACATATTGACATCTATAATACAACTCTGTTGATATATAAACAACATAGAATTACACTGAAACAGGAGACTCATCTAAAGCTACGGGGACAAGCGCACCCAAAAACTGCTTATCTATCTTGACAGAAGCAATTTCCAGCCAAGCCACCCTAAACAGAAAGGTCCTCCGAACAAGTAAAGGGTAGGTCTCTGCGTCACAGATAATGTGAGACAGAGATACATTGACCCCCAGAAATCGCTCTCCGGGATTATGTTCAAGATAATGCTTGTTAAAAACCACACTCCCCTTGGAGTCTGTTTTTTGCTTTCCACTGCAGTGCTTTTTAATTGCTTTGATGTAAACGTGCTATACAGACGTCTCTGACCACTGCGCTGCATCTCTCAGCATTTGAAACGGTGTTGTGCACAGGCATAGTCTTTTAAAACTTTAAACTTGATGCAGCACAGATCAGAAATATAATAGAAATATTCTTGCTCAATACTTGAACTTCATTATTAAAGTTAGAGATTTCTAAAGTTAGAAATATATTCCTCATGGTTAAATTGTGTATATTTACCAATATCTGAGTAAATGATTTTTTGCGGATGTTGTTATGAGCATGTCATAAGCGAACAAACATGGCAGATAAAATATTTTATTGTATTTATACAGAATACCTATATACAGTATGTTGCTAATCTATTATGAGGGCATGAATGAATATTAACAAATAAATTTACTTGATTAAGCTTTGTTAAGCTTTACCATTAGTAATCAGTTCACATCTGAAAATCTAAATTTTTTACCACACACTATTTCATATCAGCACAGGCATTT
The DNA here is from genome assembly GCA_036877585.1 of Botia kubotai. Lineage (NCBI taxonomy): Eukaryota > Metazoa > Chordata > Actinopteri > Cypriniformes > Botiidae > Botia > Botia kubotai. The sequence continues at coordinate 14,721 of JAZGTI010002543.1, read as the reverse complement.
TTGGTTCAAACAAAGGTTGAGCACAAAAAACAATGCCTCGAAACATGTTTTAAACTCATGGGTTAAGATGCTGTGAAACAGCTAGATGCAACAAACACCTCTCTTCATACACAACAGCCATTTGTATTTACTTTTGTATGTTGTAGTACAGGATCTTGTGCTTTTGTGGTATTTTTATTTTGGTCCAGTACTCAGTTGCAGAAATAGCTTGAGCCAGTAATAGGTAAAGTAACATGAACTGAGGCTGTTATATTAAGCAGCGCCATTTGTTGATTAATACAAACAAAACTGCCTTTCTTTTGAAACCTGCCTTTCTCTGCTGCCATATATATTAGGGTATTTGCAGACTTTTTTAAGGTACAGTAACAATAGAAACCTTCGACCACCTTTACCAAGTCCTGAAGCAGTATCATAATTATTTTAAAAACAGTACCTTTTTCAGTACCTCAAGGTACCATGCTTTTGAGCTTTGCTGCAGCTGAACGGGTATAGCATGACTGAAAGGTAATGAGTTAGACTCCTAACTATAAAGTGTATAGGTAGATTGCATTGTAAGTCAATTTGGATAAAAGCATCTGCCAAATGCATTCATGTGCGTTCTGGTAATTCTGCTACATTTTAGTAGTTTCCCATTGTTTTGCACTGCATTTGTCTACTCTGCGTTAAGTCTCACATGCAAGCAAGAACACGTTTTATGTGACTGGTCCCTTAGAAGTTGATTTTCTACTGGGTGTCTAGTGTAGCTTTGATGGGACTGGGAGGAGATGTATCGAGAAGAGCAAATTTTTACTTGAAAAACTGCTAGCTGCACATGAGACAGCCATTCCGCTGCATACTAATACTGTTTTGATGTGCCTCGCTGTCTCAACTGAAGTTATTCATAGTGAATCTTCTGTCCAGACCAAGGGAATGCTGTGAAAAAAAAAATCTCAAACAATAACTGTCATTTTAAGAAACACCTGAGGGACTGGCAACAATAACACCACATGCAGGTGCAGTGGATAGATTCGTAGGAGACACACTGTTTATGGACTGTCTAACAATAATGAGGCAGTATAAGGTAAGAGTATGAATGTGTCAACCCAACTTCACTTCATTCCTGCAATTTTAGAAGCTGCTCAGCTTGTCAAAACAAAGGAGCATATCAAATTACCACCATCTTGAAAGGTTGGAAAATAGAATGCTATTCTACACCACTAAAAGAGCCTTGCTGGAACTTACTCAGTTTTAGATTATGAGAAGTCTGATGGCCCTTGGAAATATTGCATGAGTTGCGCTTCCCACACAGTTTCTATTATACACTGCACAGTCAATTAGTCATAGACAATTAGTCATGTTTTCTGTAAATGCCAGTAATTCGGCCTTTGTGGTAAACACCAGCAAATACTTCATTTAACATTGAATTCCACAGAAGATATATAGTGATATAAATATATTTAGCCCACTTTGTACCTTTAACATACTACATGTAATAATATATTTAAACTGGAATACACGGATAATATAATACACGGAATACACATAATACACGGAAGGTTGCAATGGTTAGACTGGGGATTCTGGTAAAAAGCTGTCTACTTGTTGATATTGCAAGTAGCAGTGTATATGCAAACTAAAAAAAGGGTTTTTCATGCTAAAAAGAACTACACTGTGAATGCTGGACAGATTCTTATAAATACTAATAAGAAAAGTTTGTTTAATGGTTCTGTATTGTATAGATTTTGCATAATTTTATTGATGTATATTTTTACCAATATAAAACAACTCTGATTTATAACTGTTTGGTTGTCTTTGTGCCTTGCTGTAAGCAAAGATTAATGACTGTATAGAATCACACAGAATGGGGCTGCTACAAAAGAAACATTATCACAAGTGACACTAACTGAACAAATGCATGTATTGCCTTAAGGGGAATTCTTTCCTATATATGTAAATGAGATTGTTGTGGTCTCTGGATTCATAGTGTATAGAAAAACAAAAGGTTTACACAGCATGGATAGAGCATGATTTATAATAGCATCATGTGAAATGAAATCAGTCCTTTGTTATGAAAGAAAGCGCATATAGTGTGCTATGACAGACAGCTTGATGAGCTCTATTCAATCAATAAATCAAGCAGGAAAGTGGAAATGCTTATGGAAAATAAGATTCTGTTTTCTCTCCAATACAACTATATTGTATTCCTGAGAAACAGGACAGGAAATCATTAACTAGTTCATTTAATAGTTCTGAGAAGTTAGTTTTTGTTTGGTTGAATCAGCTGCTTGTTTAAAAAGTCAAACAGTTCTTGAGAGGTAATAAATATCAAGCATTACAAGTGCATCAGATATTAAGACCTGGAGACCTGAAGGAGGTCGCCGCTCCGCCTCCTTCCTGCCATCAGAGGGAACCATCGCCGGAGTATTAGTTTGCCTTAGTATTAGTATTAGTACCTGGAATCCAGGTTCCTACTTTATGCCCTAGGCGATATAAGAAAACAACACTTTTTAACTACTAAGTACTTCTTATATGAGAGCAAAATGCCCAAGGGTGTTACCACTATGGTGGGACTAATACAAATATTTTAGATTGACAAAATTTAGATATATGACTGGCTCATTTCTCCCACAGTGTTTTGTTTATACCTACGATAATCATACAATCCAAAATACCTTTTGTAAAATTCCATTAAAAATCCATAACGGCTCAAAAATCTGAGGGTGGGAAGCGAATAGGCATAACACGTAAGCTTTTGCCTCCAAGGAGAAACGTCTTACTAAAAACAAGCCTTTGTGAGTGGTCACAAACAAATAAATGAGAATGGAAATATAAAGAAGCTCTCTGTTAAAGGCTAACGGCTCTGACCTGTTTTTCTTTAGTGCATGTGAGATATGAGCGGATCAATCACTGTTTAATTCCTCAGTTTAATTACAAGCACACAAAATTCCGCCCGCAGAATGCACAATAAGACCAGACAGTTATTGCTTCCACTGTGGGGACATTCTACCACAGCGACTCTCAATTCTCAATGCAGCTCTATTTTAGAGTCCAGACAGCAAGATTATCGGCTGCTGTAATCTAGTGGTTGCCTGTGGTCTGACAGGTTTCTATGGTGAGATGAGGAATTTAATAAAATAGCTTCTCTTCATTTCCATTTTTATAACAAGTTGTCGACTTGGCTTCATATAACGAGGGTTTTACTTTACCCAAAATAAGAGCCCAATAAAAGTCATAGGATGGCCAAATAATCCTAAAATCACAGCGAACTCCAATCACTCCCAACAAATCTGTTCTCATCTGTAGACTTTCATCTCAGCTCTGACTGTTTACATCACAGTTTTACAGTTTTTTTTATTGTATCTTTTCCTGGGTGCGTCTCGCTCCCTTTATAGCTTTATTTGGACAGGACTAGCTCAAGTAAACTCATGTTTTGCAGATGTACTTTGGGTTTTCAATCCCATCCAAATCAGACATACGTGTGATTTTCTTACACATCTGTTAAAGCTATGATAGAAATTACCTATTGTTTCAGGCTAATCCATTGGTCCGCTCAGAAATCTACTGTAGAAATTTTGTGATTGTGATGTAGAAATGTCTTCTCCCTTATTTTCAGTTAACTACAGTAAATTTTCTAATTGCGATGTTGGGTACACCTTCAAAATAGCATTAGAGCTTTTCTGCAAATTTTCTGGGTAATACAAATGGAGATCAATAAGGAGAATTTGCTCAGAATGCCCACAGTTTAAATAGGAGTGTAGAATTATGTGCAAAGAATTATAATCCTGCAGATTACAATCCTGTCTGAATCAGTGCATGAAATGACAGACATCCTATGTTAATAATTGTAACTCAAATGTCATTAAAAAAATCTGTTTTCCTGCCTCTCTGTCTCTCTCCCCCTTTTATTCCAGCAGTGTTTTATATCATTACACATGGCAATAAATAGGCAGTGTAATCTGTCATTCTCCAAAGATCATTCCGATTTAATACAGTGCTGACTGTGCTGGTAATGCTAGAAATGATCATCACATACTTCAGTGAATAGTGCAGTAATTCTTTACCTCATAAGGAAAATTGTTAAAAGGAGATAAACAGGCTTTTGCCTAAGGTCTAAATTTATTTTGAACCGCCATTTCGGTTTTTAGTTTTTGATAGATAAATAGGGGGCAGAGATGTTACATAAGTCATATTTTCCTTATGGTAAATCCCCTTAAGAATATGCAAACTGATCCATATAATAAATATGCAAACTGATTTTCATATAATAAAAATGTATGTTGACTGGGGCTGTCATACTCTGAATACATTGTGTAAACCTTGTGTGTTATATACAATATAATATACAATATTGTACAGCAAGTCATACAATATACAATACAATACATTTTGAGGAACATACTTTAATAATATGGAAAAGAGCAGGCAGAATATTCTTAAAAGGATTCATATTTGTGCATGAAGAAAGAAGATCATAAAGGTTTGGAACATGAGAATGAAATAACAAATGTGAGATTTATTTGATGAGCTATTATCTTAAGGTTTTGAATACTGTGACAGAGCTCAGTACTCAACAACCAATAATTACTTTTACAGATTGTAAAAAAAGTTTTTACAATCTGCATGGGCTCTTGTACTCTTGTACTTTGTAAACATTTACAAACAAGTCTCATGTGGTAAAGATCACAGAGCAAATCGGGATCTTGAAATCCTAAACATCCAGATAACAAATGACAGAGAATAGTGATTAATTTAAGGATAATTAAGAGGAAGTTAATTTATAAATGTTTAATCTCCTATGAAATTCTTTCGTTATATATTCATACGACACCCCCGTGACAAAAACAAATGAGTTGCGTTTAAGCAGATGATCTTGTCCTCCAATTTAAAATATCATTTAATTTACACATCCGATTAACTCTTAATGCTGTTATTTATTTATTTTTCACTTTGTGAACGGTGCTGTCTTAAAGTAATTCATGGTTGTGCATTCAGGCATAGTGCTATTCCTGCATTATCTTTAGCTGAATTAGCATTCTCTGAACAGAAAGGGGCAAGTGTGGTCTTTACTGGCCATTTACTCAAAATAAATAAAGTCTGGAAGAAAATAGTACATTAATCTTTTTCTCAACAAGTTTTTTCTTTTCTTTGAGCAAGGTAAAATCTTTTTAGTAACAGCACCATAGTACATGCCCTTGTGTATTGTTGGCTAAACTGTGTGTGAAAATCTGGGCTACTAAAAGCTCTCTTTTCTTTATCTCACCAACTGACGTGACTGAATTACACAGTGGTACAGAGTCAAACCTTCTAAGGGAGCAAATAATAATTTGAGAGGTGTGAAACTTTTTCCTATTTTCCACAAAGTGAGTTGTGGAGTTGAGGAGAAAAGAAATCTTACACCCAAAGGTCAGCCGAATGACCCCAGTTCAAGCAGGTCAGAAAGAAAGTCAAGCTGCTGCAGCAAAGATAGCAAAATGGAATATGACAGGCAAAAAAATAGTATCATGAAAAATTGCTGACTGGGGAAAAAACACACCTTCAAGACAACACAGCCCATCTGAAGAGTAAAACAATATCAAACCAATTCCATTTCTAAAATTAAACTGCCTGCCTGAACCATTTTCATGAGAAAGATACAATCTTGAGAGCATGCGCCCCTAGAAAAGGTCAATGATAAGACCTGGCACTCCAGCATCATTCGCCTCTATATAAAATGCACTGATATTATCTTTTGTTTTAGTGTGAATTCTTTCTGTTTGGCTCCGACCATCTGCATGGCTACAGTGTTCTGTACAGGTTTCTAAATCCGGCCTGATGTATTCTATTGGGGTTTAAACTCAGAAGACAATGAACCTGACCTATATCACACGTTTTTTATTTATATACAATAAAGTGCGGCAGTGTGACCTCTGGATTTTCTTAACGCAAGTTCTGCATTAATTAATCATGCAACCAAAAGCGAGACTTTGTTTGTAATGATAGTGCTGAGCTGTTAACTTGTATTAAAGATCAAGGAGTCATCTTTTCCCTCAGTCTACTTATATTACACAACCTTCTGCATCATGAAAGTTACACTGCCTAATTGCTATGGGAGTATTTTCTTTAGCATAGGATCACATAAGAACATTCTGGTAAGAAGCAAATAGGAAAAACATTACCTTACCCATTAAACACAATATACTAGTCAATATACTATCAATAAATACTTTTACTGTAATTATGCAGCAATAAGGTGACACAATGGCTCAGGTTCAAAACTTAAGATGTCTTTCTGCCTACATAGGAGGCTTCCTTTTAAATGCACCATGCTAACCTAAAATAAAACCTTATAAGTGACTCACTTGAAATGCTACGCAGACAGCAACACATTTTTTGTGTATTTCTATAATTAACATTTATTTATTCCCTGAGCTACGCGCAATGTATTCTGGGATTGCCTTTACTGCAAAAGATACAGGACGTGATTATGCCTTAGAATTTGGTAATTAAACTGCCTTTTGGAAAAGACTGTGTTGAGAGTCAGCTGTAGGCAGCTCACTGCTAGTTTTTGTAAAAGAGCTGATGTTGGTTTTACATTAGTCTTCTTTTCCAGCTGCTCACCCTATGACCACATATTGATTGATGATCTTTGACCTAGGGAGAGTGCGGGCCTAGAAAAGGACTCAAGTTTCTTTGAAAAACAGCATGAACTTCCTCTTTCAGAGGAAGACATTAGGAAAACCAATCACTTCGTAAATGAGACCGGTGGGAGGCTAATAATATCTTCTCCAAAGTCACTCTCTCAGAGGGAAGACCACCCCAGGCATCCGGAAACTTTTGCCATCAACATGTACCTCATAGCAGGGCGCTGGACTTGTTGTAAAAGAAATGTCCTCAGGGAGGACATGTTGTAACATTGTGGAGGTCACGGATGTTTGGAAAAAACTAAAGACACAAGGGTATATAGTCATCAAGGGTAGAAGTTCTTTATCACAATGTAAACAATCCTGTGGGCATATGTCAGAGTGTCTTACTCTACCTTTTCCACAAGGAATAGTTCACACATATAGTCATCAATCATTTACAGACCCATGTCATTCTATGACCCCATTTGAAACTCATGAATCTCATTCACGTTCAATTAACAAATAGTGACTTTGGACATGTCACACCAGGTTTTACGTTATTGGTGTTATTGACTCCAAATACCATTGGTTCTTACATGTCACATGACCAAACACAATGCACCCTATTTAAAACCTAGCTGCACATGAAATATTATAGGGGAATATATGGCAAGGGAATCAGTTAATAACAACCTCAAATTTTCTCTTCACACAATTCTGCTGTATGTGTAAATAACCAAACATTTCCATCCTACGGAAAATTAACATTTTATGTTCAAGAAGCTCAGACACTGGGACAATTACCCCCATTTTGTGTAGTGGATCGGAACAACACGAAGGGAAGTAAACGATGACAACATTTTTATTTTGTATGAATAATTCTGGTAATTATGCAGTCTACCAGACAACAAAGCCTCACAAAGAGTCTGTATTAATGCACCCCAGCTCTTCATGAGTCACCACAACTTGATGGATCTCTGAATTCTTTTTCAGCAGTGCATAGTCTTACATAGTGTCATTTGTAATGAACAATGCCAGTAGAGGACTACTACGACTGAAAAAAGACACCATGACAAATCGCTAACATATCAGTCAGCCGGCACGTGTGCGGCCCAGCACTGCGTTCTGACACAATTAGAAGTCAACATGAGATATGCGTCTCATTTATCCCTATTAAATGGTAATGAAATATACCCGCAATCCACCAAAAGACAGAGAAGAGGCTTTAGACCATGCTATTAATGTCGTGAAGACTTTGTGCGTGTGACACTTATCCCGATTCGTGACAGCACGTTAGTCAATTCTGTCACTAAAGGCGTGTACCGCCGCCCCTGAAATGTCAACTTGTGCATAGATACATAGCCAGTGTGGAAAAATTAAGGGACAGGAGTGTTGCGGAAATGTTTCTTTTCACAGGCGCTGAATCAGAGGATGTTTTTCCCTCAGTGAGTGATATATGTTGCTGTACGCAGAGCCGTGTTCAGACATCACAGGAACGCTATACAACTTGAGTGCTTAATGACTTCAGGATATAATGAAATGCCATTATAGATTCTTACTCTATGGTTCATTAACAGCAGGAAGGAAAGGCTATTTGTAGTGTTCTTGTCTTGTAAAAATACAAGAGTAAAAGAGTAAAACTTTTTCTTTTGTTCATAAAGGGCTAAGGTTCTGCTAAATTAATCTGAAACTTTTTCCTAAAACAAGTGTGTTTGTGTCACGCTTTCTTTAATTTTACTACAAAATCTTTATTTGCAGTACTAAAAAAATTTATATATACATACACATGTCATTATTGCATCATCCCTTTCAAAAATTAAAACAAACTAATTGAAAGTTTCACATCTAATTAGTAAAGCTTACGTCATACTTCAGTTCTCATCACATGAGCTGAACTGTTATAGCTGAATACTCAAAGCATCCTCTTTTTGGAAAACAAATCTGAAAACATATTTTGTACAATAACTATTTGCCAGTATCATAGCAAGCCTCAGATCAAATTTATCCACCCAAATAAACATTAGCACAGTACACAGCACAATACAATTCAGAGTGGGAATCATTTCCACAAGTATTTTGAAGATTATTTGGCTAATTGTACTGTATGATTTTCTTTATTTTAAATATTAATATCACCTGCAAGAGAAGCTGAAATACCTGAAATAATAATATTGCAATATAATATATACCCTAGCAACATCTTCCATGAACATCTCACCTATTGCACCACTCATATGTTTTTTTTTTTGCATTTTAGTAAATGTGTGTGCTAGCAAATAGAGCTTATTTAGAGGTTAAATAAAGGTTATTACACTTAAGCTCTGAGGATCATATACTGTAAGACATAACCGAGGACCATTCACATTGGTATTGGGAGCCACTCAAACCAGATCCTGGAGAAAGATGCCTGTTTTTAACACAAAAAATGTCTGAATTATAAAGATGTATATCATATACTCAGTGTGTTTATTGTTTATCAATGCACAACATAAAGTCTACATATATGTCAGATTTTACATATACGTTTCCTTGCACTACAGTTTTTACTGAAGGGAAATGCCTCATCACACACCCACCTGTCTCATTCGCGTGTATGTACCGCTTAATTGAAAATGGTGTGTTTTTACTGTCTGAATTTATTGCTCCTAGTTTAGTGTTGTATTTATCACCTGTGTTTGCTGGTCATGCATGGTAAGTGTTGGCCTTGTAAAAATACATTTTGTGTCAAATGTTTTCGCACCGTGGCTCAGGAGATGCTATATTTTCTCTGACAACAAACCACTTGACTTGATGTGATTTGACTCAAAATAGATGAAGGAACATAAACAGTCACTTATTTACAACAGCCGTGAAGAAACATGCACTGCCACACACAGGAACAACAGCCAGTTATAAAAGTTTAAACTGCATCGCTGAGCCATTTTCAGTTTAATCAGTTCTGGAAATTTATCTTAGCCTGATCAAAGTCCATTATCAGCATGGGGCTAGCAACATCTGTTCTGTTGTAATGGAAATCTTAATTACAAACATTAATTATGGTGAAAAGAATGCAATGAAATGATATAGGTGCCATTATCAATTGAACTACGTTGGTCTTTCTAATGGACTAGCCACTGTACAATCCCAACTGGGTTTCAGTGCTAACTAATATTCATCGCATTTCCATGACAAAGATCCTCTCTCTGAAGACTGAGGGATGGATTTCAAGACATAAACACCCACAAAGAAATACAGAAAGTACTTTGTTTCTGTCACGTCTCACCCAGGCACCAATGATGGAATTTTTATCAGTATAGTCCTGAGGGAAGAATCTTTTCGTACAGCGAGCAGACAGGTACTGAGATAGCCTGCCATTATCCCTCGCTAAGATCCACAACCACCATCAATCTCCACTCTCACGTCTGCTTACCCACTGAATCACAGACATAAAACTGTTCTTCTTTGTTTTATCTGGTTAAGGTGTGAGGAACAAACACCTCCACTCTGCTCCCACACCTGTTCAAAGACAACACAAGGTGTATTTCACCCATGTTGCACTAAACCATATTATTTAGGTTTACATGTATTCATTTATCAGAAGTTTTTATCCAAACCATGTGCATGACACAAAAGTGACTAATCACAGGAAGACAGTAACATTACAAATTCTCCGCTACAAAGTTTCAGAATCTCTCAGTTCTTGAATAAAGTTTGAGTTCCTGTTGCTTGTCTTGTTTCTGTTTACTCCCTGATTGTCTGCACCTGTATCTTGTTTACCTCTCATTAATCTATCTGTTTAAACACTTGTGTTTTCTGTGTTTGTTGTCTCTTGTTATTTGAATGAGTTTCTGTTCTGCTAGGATCTTGTTCCTGGATCAACTGTGATTTGGACTTGGCTTTTGCCACTACTTTTGCAAATCTACTCACTTTTTTTTTACTATAGGAGGGTAACAGTGCTTTGGTATGTTGGGTATTATATGTAATATTGCTCCAACATTGATCAACGTGTCGTTGTTTTGAAATGAATTTTTGAGGGTTGTTATGTTTTGTGGGTTTGATAGGTTGTTTGTCCACCCTTTCAGAATAACTTTTTGAACTTCTGCAACGCTACACAGAGTTGTCTCCACACTTGTCTTGCGGACTATTAGTATTACAGTGAAGAGACATTGATGGATGGTTTTGAAACCATGAAAGCATATGTTCAAGGTTTTGAAGCTGGTGTCATGTCTTTGATTTTTGAAAGTAAGGCCACTTTTCTATTTGTACTATAATTGCTGTCAACATAAAGGTCTAAACTGCATCAATTGTGTGTCTGTTATATTTAAACATAATCATATACATTTTTAACTGCCATCACATCATGTCTCTGAAATAGAAACAATACATCACTCATTTATCTGCCAGCATTCAACTGAATCATAATTCATAATTATGAAATCAGATCTCATATTGGTATGTATAGGGAACATCAGTGAACGTGTTACGACAACGTCATCAACACCAGGCCTTGTAAGAGTATTTATAAAGGCACAGAAACAAATTGCCGAGAAACTACACCAAAGTGTACTAGAATATTTGACTGGCAATTATAGCAGTGTACATGCATTAAACTGTAATTTAATAGTGTTTTGGAAGGCAGATGCTTTTAAGAAAATCTTCAAGCACAAAATCTTCTAGCCGTGGTTTGTTAAAGATCCAAGAGGGTTTTGATACCGCAAAATGATTATAAGGTTCTTGACAGTACAAAAGCTACAAAAATTACATAAGAAATGGATGGACTTTTAAATTTCCCACAGTGCTTGATTTTATTTTATTTTTTTTACTTTAACTTTTGTGTTTAGTAAATGTCCCAAAAATATTCTCTACCCTAAAATTACTGTGGCTAACTGAATAAAATAAAAATATTATACAGTAGTGCATTTAATCAGACATATTCAAAAGCATAAAGAAATATTCAAAGCATATCCTTGTATTACAGTTAAATATCCACCTTACAGTTCTTTTTACAGGAACACATTTCATATCATATTTCAATAATAAAAATAGTTTCATCAGATTTCTCTCTGCCACTACTGGAGCTGTGATGCGAGTTCTGCACACACCTGTCATGATAATTCAGAGATGTGAGGATAAAACGTCTGACTCATCATCTTTATGAACAGCACCACTGCAGTTATTTTTCTTTTTATTGACTGTGTGAAAATGTCTCACATCACAAAGATATTAACAAATTAGCTATTTTTTAGACAGTTTATTCTGCATTGTGCAACTTGAGCTACATAGCATGTCCTGAATTAATCCATTTAATTAAGAGAATTAGACTTAAATCATTAGACTTAATAAAACAATTTTTACTAGTGTGCGCCCACCTTCTATTCTTTTGTGACATACACAACCCACATTGAGCCCAATCATAATGGCACATTTCTTCTATCACTGCAACACATGCACAAGTTTCCATGTTGCTTCATCTTGGTGACTCCACGAGCTCTGTGTATCACTGCCTGCTTTTCAGACATCTTGACCTAGATGACAGAACCACACCTACAGTTTAACCTTGTGGAGACAAAGCTCCTTCTCCTCCCAGCCAGCCAATCAATCACACACTAACACTATCCCCATCCAGGGTCCCGTCTGTACTATTCAACACAACAACACAATCACATGGCAATTCATAAGTATTTTACGTTTTGGCAAATTGGTGGTTAATTCGTACAAATTTGTATGAGCTCACTCTTACATTTTTGTACAATCCGTTTTCACCTCAGTGCTGGTTTAGTTTAGGAATAAGGTTGAGGTGGACCTTCATGCTTGCTTTTCTCTCATAATCATTTTTATGATTGTATGACTTCACATGAAATCACCACCTCGTATGATAGCTTTTCTGTGAGATCAGATTGCATGCAGATTTGAGCTTTACAGTATTGGATAATGGTTTTGTACATATCTAGACTGTGCTTTGTAGAACATCTGTCTTACATATCTCCCCCAGAGATTCAAACTGACAAACCTTAATAGAACTCACACAACCTTTTAAAAAGTGTGCATTGCCAGTAACAAGCCAGTCTGTGTATCCAAGCCTCAGACTGACTTAGCCAGAGAGCTCTCCTGCTGTGATCCCGCCTCTGTTCATGCCTGTTTTGAATGGGGCTATAGCTGGCTCACTAGAACCATGTTACTAAATATCCATAGCCATAAAATATTCATTGAATTCTCTCTGCCAATGAAAAGCAGACAGAGCAGAGGCAGCCATTCTCCCATAATGTGGCATGACAGATTTTCAGAGCAGGCCTGACTCCACATGATAGCCAGAATTGCTTTCACAGTGAACCGAACAGGCCTGGGTTCATTTTTCTTCATTGTGTGTATCTGAAAAGTCAAAAGACCAGACAGTCATTTGAGATTGATGTCTAAAATGTACAAACCTGTACAGGGAAAATTTGTGAGAAAATATCACCGAAAGCTCACATTAAAGCTGCATGTGAAAAGGTTGAAATAATACACAGGAATATTTTGACTTGTGATATTCATATTATTGTGAACTGTAATACAGTCAATTAAAATTAAACAGTAATTAAAAGTTACCATTACGATCTTCATTTGTATCGTCATATTGCAGTGACTAAAGAAACTAATTTATCTCTTAATAATTTGCCTATTTGATAATTACAATTACCTCAGTTATAATTAAGATTTTAAAATTGGAAAGAATTGAAAAGGAGTGAGTTAGTGTCTGTGGGTCAAGCTATGCTAATAAAGATAATTCTGAATTTAATTTCAGATTGGATTAACCAAGTTTGTACACACATACTGTACATTGATTTGATTTAGTTTATACAAGTTAATTGATAAAATCCACTGTGACATGTTTTTTTAAAGCATCCTCAATTAACAGCATTTTTACATAAGTGTCTGATACTTTTCATAGTACAGTAGCTTTGGAGTTAGGTTTCTTTAAGCATCTTGGAGATGTTGCCACAGTTATTTGGGATTCAGTTGTTTCTGTTTCTTCATGTAGACAGACTTGATAATAATGAAATCAGATCTGTGTGTGGAGCACTGACTGTTGTCAGACTCTTAAAACCTCACTGGATTATAACAATTAATGACAAAATAAATGTTTGAAAATGTGAACTGATATTTCCACCTGTCACACTACAGCAAAAGATGTAAATAACTGGCTTAAAACATTTTTAGGGTGAAAATACAAATGTGCCTAAGACTTTTGCACAGTACTGTATGTTGTACATGTGCATTCAAAATACTTTGTATGTAATAACTGTTAGGACTATTGTAACATAAATAATGGCAATTTCATTTGTTTAGTTTTTTTTTAATGAAAGATTTTGATCAGCTGGGTAAAAGCACTGGGAGGTTGAGAGAGAAAGAGAGAGAGAGAGAGCACATCAATGTTCATCCCTGAATCTTTTCAATGAATCTCATATGAGCTGAACAGCTCAGACAGAATGTAAGACGTGTGTAAGACTGCAACCCAGATCGATCATTTCTGCTTTCTGGACAATCTTACCTTTTTTCCTCTCATTAAAAAATTATATTCTTTTCACTTTTCAGATGTAATACATGAATCCATCCATACAACTATTGTTGATTTTTTTTGTTAGTTTTCTTTTTGTTTAAAACGTTTTTTTATAGTCACTATGAAGCCCTACACTGTACACTGAATATACAGTATATACAGTATATATATATATATATATATATATATACAGGGGTTGGACAATGAAACTGAAACACTAGCCAATTTAGTGTTGGAGGTTTTAATGGCTAAATCTGACCAGCCTGGTGGCCAATCTTCATTGATTGCACATTTCACCAGTAAGAGCAGAGTGTGAAGGTTTAATTAGCAAAAAAAAGCAAAAAAATAGCACAGTTTTGCTTAAAATATTAGTATGCACACAACATTATGGGTGACATATCAGAATTCAAAAGAGGACAAATTGTTGGTGCACGTCTCGCTGGCGCATCTGTGACTAGCACAGCAAGTCTTTGTGATGTATCAAGAGCCAAGGTATCCAGGGTAATGTCAGCATACCGCCAAGAAGGACGAACAACATCCAACAGGAGTAACTGTGGACGCAAGAGGAAGCTGTCTGAAAGGGATGTCCAGGTGCTAACCCGGATTGTATCCAAAAAACATAAA